>JACEFZ010005881.1:0-98233 GCA_014155875.1 Cepaea nemoralis | reverse complement strand
AAAAACAGTGTAGTAATTAGCAGTAACAATTAACATTAGTAATTAGCACTTATGACTGAATGGTTCGATGTGCAACGAGGATGATCTGTCGACTAACTAACTAACTAACTAACTGCGTACACACTACAAAAGACTTGTGCAGTTTGTTAAGGAACGTTAGGAACGGACATTGTGTAGAGTGCAACCGGTCCATGAGTAACTGTTAATACCACCGGTGTCTATTTCGGATGTTCATGAAATTGGATTACCAGAGGTCTACAGAGGCAAAGCATTATCCGGCAAGATGGTTCCGGCAACGGGTGAGACGTACTTGTTCTGACGTAACGTGCTGTGGTCTATCTTTGCTGTGATCAGCTGACTGAGTTGATGTCTGAGAGACAGAGTCTACACACTTTATAGAACACGTCACACATTTTCTTCGCATACACGTCTCATACACGTTACACTTTTATTTTAATAAATTAATCTTTATTAATTTCTAGAAGCAAGAGTTGTTGAGTATGTTGCGTTGGGGAAGTATGAGAAGGGGGCATAGTACGACAGTGTGAGAGTGATAGGAAAAGGTGTCCATAGGCTGATGGAGTGTGTTGGACGGAAGCTGGTGGATTCTCCAGAATAATGAGGGGGGAAAAAATAATATTATAATGTGGGTGTCGGATCTCCTCACTCCAGGGACGACACTTTAAAGGAGGACACGACAGTTACATAATTCAGAAGGTATATCTCCAGTATCATATAATGTGTTCAACAGTCTGGTGACTTGATCTAGTCCATATTCTTGTAAAGCTTTAATCATTTCTGTTGTGATGTTATCTGCACCAGGGGCCTTACCAGCTTTCATATGCTTAAGAACATTTCGAACCTCCATCTTCCAAATTGGTGGTCCTTCATTATTAAATCTAATATCATACTGTTCCTCTCTGTTATCCTCATAAAGGTTTTTCACATAATCTGTCCATACATGTATTATCTGATCTTTTTCTATTATGATTTTGCCATCTTTAGTTTTTAGACATCCTGTTGATGTACTTGTTCTTTTATTAGTAAGTTCCTGAATCCTTTTGTGCATTAATTTGGTATTTTGACTGTTGTGTTTTTTTTTTTTAAAATTTCTAAGCACTTTTCCTCAAGCCATGCTTCTTTTGCCTCCTTACATAATATTCTAACTTGTCTGTGGATTTCTTCATATTTGGCAGAATTATTTTTGTTGAGTCTTCTTGTTTCCATTAGGTGTACAATTTCTTCAGCCATCCATTTCTTACGACCCACTGCCATAGACCTGGGTCAGGCTATGGGTTATTGAGTACAGGTAGCTTAGAGTCTTGCACAGTCCTGTGACAAGACGTGAAAAGCGAGAGGATCGTAAGACACACTTTGCACGGCATTGGTTACAAAAGTATGAAAAGTGTGCAAGACGTTTTGGTGCAAGCGCAAAACATCGAATAATTTACGGCAGACGTTAAGATATATGACAGACATAAAGTAAGATAGAAGGGAAAATAGTAATTATTATTGTTCAAATTACTTGGAAGTATAAGGGTTATTGTTTATTTTTGAATTTAAAGGGAATGTATATTATGAATTACATATTGGTAATTAATTATCTTATTATTTTATTAAAGGCAATTAGATTAATAGAGACAATTGTGTTAATAATAGACATAGTAGAGAAAGTAAAACTTTTACAACTGTTAACTATTAGTAGTAGTTTATAGTTATGTATTACAGTTAGGCGCCTTAAGAAGTCTGGTTTAATAAAATAGGGATATTTTTTTTCAAGAAAGGAATTTTAAAACAAAATTAGATTGGTATGTGATAATTTTTTGGGTCAACCGGAACGTCAAAACCACCACATCTTGAGCAGATTGATATGCCCAGATTTGGAAAAAGCGGTCAGACAAGTAAAAGGGTCGAAAATGATCGTAACATCAACCACATATGCTATGGGTTGAATCAACGACGCCAAATGTGACTAAAAAAACATGGGTCAAGGAATAAATAATAAGGCAAATCATATATTACAATGCTTATGTGATCGTGAGAGCAATGTACTGTCAGGACACACACGTACCCTCATTTGGGCGTAATGGCCTAGATAGGTTTGGGGATGTTTATCTTTATGATAAATGAGGAACGGCTATGGGGAGGCCTAAGTGACCTTTTGAAACTCATAAGCAATGTTAGTCCACAGTCCTCCCATAGGCTGTGGCTACACGTCATCTACATAGGGGTAGATAGGAAGGGAGTGTCCGACTTAAAGTTTTTTAAATGTTGTGTGTGATAATCCTGAAATGGTACATAAGCTACAGATCATTGCAAAGTATATCTATGAATATGTCGATTATACTATGCCTATGAAGACCATGGTTATAAAAGGTAATGCACAAAACAAAGTCTATGCAGAATTATGGCGAGTTGGTTAATGTGGCATGTTAGAAGAAGACAGAGGACCCAATTAGAATTGGACTATGTAAATATATCTTGTATAATAGATAGACAAGATAAAGGATATGATTTGGCAAGTTTTTGTCTAGAGGAATCTCAGATAAGATAGATAATCATTCTCGCATAGCCCTTTAGAGGATCCAGTTTTCCTGGCTCAGAACCCCCACTATTCATCTTAGACCTAAGCCCAAGTATCTACACAGAAAATTTATGAAAGAAGGAAAAGGTCCCCTTGAAGGCCATGAAGAGATCTGGGCTATTTGTCCCTGTACAACCGAGGAATTATTTCTCTCACCATAATGTTGTCAGTGTGCTTTCAGTCCGCCACATTAGATCTCCCCTTAATTATATTTGTCAATGTGACATATGTCAGTTGTACATTTAGACATGTAGAAATTTAGGATTCCACGTAGTAGACATAAACTCAACAATAACTGTACTTAACATATGTTGAACAAGACATCTACATAACAGGTTCTTGACAATAGTGGGACATACATTCTCATGGAAATGTTTACACCAACAATTGAACAAGACATACATCATGAGAGATACTACACAACATCGTCACAGAACCTTCACATTTCACTGACATCATCAACAGTTGAACAAGACATGCATCATGAATTGTACTTGACAACAGCTGGACAGGACATTACACGCGAATGTACTTCAGCAGACCAAGACATTACAGGGACATGTACTTCAACACTGTTCTCAACACAATCTTTTATTGAGCTAACTTTAGGGGTTGAGATGACCCATGTTCCATCTCACCAATTACACCTTGAAAAAAAAAAAAAAACACAATCATATGCAATGTGAGTATGAAAATGGAAAAATGAGTACATCCTCTAAAAACCCACCAACAGACACCCAATCTCAAAACTCTCCAAATCTCCTCCAGCACATCTTTAAACTCTTTCTACCTAATTGATTCATTGTACTTTCATTCCTTTCTGTCCCTGGGGAAAATTATAGAATCCTTGTTATGGGCAAACCCAAGGAAAGAACTACTGTTCTGGATCATTAGCATCCTGTTATTATCAGCAATTGATGTTGGGAAAGCTCCAGGTAGCAGACTTCTTGTAATAAGTCCCATGCAAGATCATTCCCTCCTGAGAACAGAATTTGAGGTGATAATATTGTACTGAATCCCAATGTTGACCAGACTGCCTGTGAAGCTGACAACTGGGGTACTTCAAATGGTTGAGGATATCACTCTCCTGACAATGGGAGATGTATTCTCTGTGCATGTTATTCATGACGTGCTTGAAGACACCCAGGGGTAGGAACAATATCCAATACTACTGCAGCATCTCACCTAGCGAGTCCGACTTCACCCACGTTTCAAGTCTCACCAAACAATCACTGTGTGAGCACCATTCTGGGTATTCTCGAAGTTAAGTCTCAGATGAACAAACCACTGCAAGATTTAACTCACCAGGTTTCTTCGAATGGGGATCACAACAAGAGACTTGTTTCAGCTCTCAGATGATAATGATAATAATAATGATCACAATAATCCAGATGATGGAATTGCATCACATAGAACTGTTGTTCTCCCATTGACTTTCAGCTGTGAAGGAGCTGAGGTAAAACTTCCTGAGAAATTCCGACATTTCGGATTCTAGGAGAAAGGTAGGTGTTCCATGGTGCACAGGATTAACTCTCCATGAGCCTGACCGAGGCAAACTGTAGACAGGGGTCACCTTTATAATAAAGCATTGTTTTCCTGCACTCCAAGACAGGATTAAAAAATGTAGACCAATCCTGGTTCCTGTTCATTAACAGTGATTCTCAGTTGACTTGGACCAAGGCATGTCATGTCATGAAGATAAAGGCTGGCAAATTAGCCTGTGGTCTTCTGTGGTTATCCCTGGATTTTACCTATAGGGAGTAGTTCTGAGTCTGGGACTCCTGATTGGTTGTCCCAGAGAAAATAAGAGGGCCTCTCCACCATCCCTGTTCTCTGTTGATATATAAAAGGGTACACCATTTCTTTACATTTGTTCAAAGACAATGTTATATCAAACATCAACATACACAGATGGAAATGGGGAGGTGAGGGGAGGGTGTTGACCAAACACACCTCTCCTTGTTGGTGATGGAGTGTATTCCACTCTGATGGACTGTGGGTGATATGTTTCCATTATTCACCCTGATCTGTGATAGGCACAAGCCCATATGCTGAGGAAGGGGTAGCTTAACACAATTACAAGCATTTTATATGTCCAGGTTCTCACAGTATGTAAACCACAGTAGACTTGGGCACAATGAGAAACAGACACAGTAAGGCAAGCATTGGAAGGCAAGCATCATGAGCAAGCATTGTGAAATAGCAACATGAGACAGACATTGTGAGGCAGAAGGAAGATAGGCATCATTTACAACTGTAATATGCAATGTGCAACACAAGTTGACGAACTGCAAATAAACAGTGATCAAACCAATGGGTGGTACTTTGGTTACATGGATATTCTTCTCCATACACACTCATACAGCAATGCCAAACCTTACCCCGTTTCAGATTAGACTCGGCTCACAAGTACATCATATCATCACCATCATCATGTGCTCTTTCCCCACTGAGTAATGTCCCTATCCACTACAGTAGGTAAAAGAAGCCAACTTGCATAAGCAATTGTTCACATATGTAACAAAGCACATATGGAAAAAACATGTTATTCCCTGTAAATTTGCATGAGCCATACAATATATTCAGCCAACTAAGACACGGGTTCGAACACACATTGTCCTTTTAGGAACTAGTTCATATGAACCCACCAACAGTAGAGGTACAAGTGTAATACTTCAGAGAGAAATTGTATTAATTCTCCTGAGCGTAATCTAGCCACCAGGCATCACAGAAACTTTGTAATTCTGGCGTGCAATACAGTCCTGCATACATATGGATATTGAAGCATCTATCCTTCTACTAATGTGAGAGGCTACTTATAAAATCACCAACTCACTCACTCCAACATTCTCAGCATTTACAAAGGAAATTGTACATGTTACACCACACATTCTGATCATAGGCGTAGATTCACAAAAGCATTACTACCGTTTGATCAAGAGTGGCGATGATAGGCATTCATATTCGAATCTAGAATGCGCAAAGGGTTTGCGAATCTGCATTGAGTGTAATTTACAATCATCAAGCATACGCAACCAGTCACAACAGGGGAATGATAGGCAATTGGAGTATACAGCGTGGAAGACCTGACAGGCTGAAGAAGCAGTATTCAGAATACTTTCACAATGAAGTTCTGATTTCACTTTCACATTTTCTTCATAAAAATACTCTTATATTCTTCTCTTTCGCTCACTAGGCATGACCACACATTAAATATGTTTTAAAGTGGTACCTGTTATCCAGAGAACAATATATTAAGGAATCTTTAGGGCATTATGATCACCACATCATAGATAGCGACTGCTCCGGGTGGAATCTGAGTTTCAACTACCAGATTTTGAATCTGGCCCAGTGGACAGCGTCACCTCCCAAGTATTAGCTAATCAAAATACGGGCATGTGCCTTTTCCCTTTCCCACCAGGTTCTGGAATGTTCGAAGTTATTAATATTTCTGCTATCCGGATGGTCTCCATGCAAAATTAAAAGTATTATTATGGATGTGGTGGACTGGGAATGTGGGTGACTGATCCATCATGTCACATTAACAAGGAATGTTGGATGTTGTTTGTCCATCAAGAATGATGATGACCATTCATTTCATCTAGTGGGGTTAAAAGTATGGAGCCGTGGGTGCTAAGATGGCTGATAAGGTCTATTTTGGCTCGAAATGTTCTTTGACATTGTGGGCAAAGAATGCTTGACGTCTTTGGAGGAGGATTTCCTGCAGTGATTTTTCTGTCCTGCCTTTTCTTCACAGCTCTTGCAGTCCTGGTTGACTCGCATATGACTGCACCCTTGTGTAAGGATCCACGCCACGAATTTCGGTCTCTGGCTGCAGTCTCCCAGGTGTCATGATGAATTCCAAAAGAATTCAGTGAAATTTTCAGTGTCTTTAAAGCGTTTCCTCTGGCCACCTTGGGAGCGTTTACCACAACGCAGTTCGCTGTAAAAATTCGTTTAGGGAGCCTGTGATCTGGCATGCGAGTCAAGTGACCAGCCCAGCGAATCTGATTCTTCATCAGTAGAGTGTGGATACTGGGCATGGATGCTCTTTCTAGGACTTCAGTGTCTGGAATCTTGTCTTGCCATTTAACCTTCAGTAGCTTCCTTAGGCAGACTGTGTGGAAGTGGTTTAATTTCCTAGCGTGTCGCTGATAAACAGTCCAGGTTTCACAAGCATATAGCAGTGTGGATAATACAACTGCTTTGTAGACTTTTAGCTTTGTTTGCAGGCTTATTCCATTTCTATCCCATACATTCTTGTACAGTCTGCCAAAGGCCGCACTGGCCTTGGAGTTTCTTGCATTCACTTCGTCATCAATTGTGGCAGCTTGTGACACAGTGCTGCCAAGATAGGTTAATTTGTCCACAACACTTAGTCTATGATCATTCACTTTGATGTTCGGCACAGTGTGATTATTCCCTGGAGCTAGCTGGTCCATAACTACAGTCTTCTCCAAGTTGATATTGAGCCCAAAGTTGGCACAGGCATGTGAGAAAGCTGAAACATTATGTTGCATGTCCGCCTCTGAGTTGGCGTATAGAGCGCAATCATCAGCAAACAGGACCTCTCTGACGGTGTCGCTGTTAATTTTGTTTTTAGCTTTCAGCCTTCTGAGATTGAATAAATTTCCATCCATACGGTAGTTGATGCCTATTCCAATGTTGTCATTCTCGAAGGCATTCATCAACATGGCTGAAAACATGAGGCTGAACAGTGTTGGTGCCAGGACACATCCTTGCTTCACTCCATTTGTGACAGGAAAGTGTTCAGACAGTTCACCATTTTCCTGTAGTCTTGCCTGCATGCCGTCATGAAATAGCCGCACTATTTGGACAAACTTTCGTGGACAGTCATATTTTGCCATAATCTTCCACAGTCCTTCTCTGCTGACTGTATCAAAAGCCTTGGTTAGGTCAATGAAAATGGAGAACATTTCGCAGTTCTGTTCCTGACATTTCTCTTGCAGCTGCCTTGCAGCGAAAACCATGTCAACAGTTCCACGTTCTTTTCTGAAGCCACATTGACTCTCAGGAAGAAGACCTTGATCGAGATGGGCCGTGAGGTGATTGAGAAGAATTCTGGCGAGTATCTTCCCTGCAATTGAAAGCAAGGAGATGCCTCGGTGGTTGTCACAGGATTGGCTGTTTCCTTTACGTTTGTAAAGGTGGACTATTGACGCGTCCTTGAGATCTTGTGGCATGGTCTTGTTCACCCGTATGTTTGTAAAGACTTGGTGAAGCTGCTTTGTTAGGACCGGCCAACCTGCCTTGTATATCTCTGCCAGGATGGAGTCCGGACCAGGTGCCTTGCCACTGGAGAGTTGCTGGATGGCTTTGTTTACTTCCACTGTGGTTGGCAGGTCATCAAGTGTCTCATTGGTGGGAACTTGAGGAAGGCAGTTGATGGTTTCATCATCGAAGAAGGAAGTTGCATTTAAGATGTTGCTGAAATGTTTTGCCCAGCGCTGAAGGATGTCTTTCGTATCGGTGACCAATGTTCCCCCATCTGCACTGAGGAGGGGAGCTGTGCCTGGTGATGTAGGACCATAGACCGCTTTCAGTGAGTCGTAGAAGTTTTTCATATCATGTCTGTCAGCAAAGCCCTGAATTTCATCAGCTTTGCTGCTCCAGCCAGGAGTCCCGCATGTGCCGAAGTTTCTGCTGCACTACTCTCTGAATGTTCTTGAAAGCATCTTTTTTATGTTGACTTCGGGTCATTCAAATGTGCCTTGAGGAGAAGATGTTTCTCGGCCAGCAATTGGTTGATGTCTTCGGAATTTTCATCAAACCAGTCTTTATGCTTTCGGGGGACTGGACCCAGGATTTCCATAGCAGTGTTGTAATGTCCTTTCTTGCTCTCCATTCTGTGCTCTCCACGCCGTGGTGGCCTGATGTGAATGTTTATTTTCGAGACAATGAGACGATGGTCTGTCCAACATTCGGCACCATACATGGATTTTGTCACTCGAAAGTCTTGTCTGTCACTCCTCCTGACGATGACATAGTCAATGAGGTGCCAGTGTTTCGAGCGAGGGTGCATCCACGATGTCCTATTTCTCATGGGGAGACGGAAAATTGTGTTCGTAATCAGGAGATCATGTTCGGCACATGTCTGAAGGAGGCGGAGTCCATTGCTGTTAAAATTTCCGACTCCATGCTTTCCAATAATGCCACTCCAAGAGGTGGTGTCCGTGCCTACTCTGGCATTGAAATCCCCAAGGAGTATAAGTTTGTCTGATGGTGCAACTTCTGAAGAATTTGAAATCAAGAGTGGAGTTAAGCAAGGTTGTGTACTAGCTCCCACCCTCTTTGGAATATACTTTTCACTTCTACTGAAATATGCATTTCGTGATCAGGATGGTGGTATATACATTCACTCACGCTCAGATGGCGGCCTCTACAATGCTCAGAGATTGAAGGCTAAGACCAAAATTAGGAGGGTACTGATAAGAGAGATGCTTTTTGCAGATGATGCTGCAGTTACGACCCATTCTGAGGAAGAATTGCAATGTCTACTATCTGCATTCTCCAATGCTTGTTCTGAATTTGGTTTAACAATTAGCAAAAAGAAGACACAGATTATGTCACAAGGTGCACATGAGGTACCATCAATCTTTATTGACGACGCCGAACTAGAGATAGTAGACCATTTTACATATCTAGGATCAGTGGTAAATAGCAAATTATCCCTAGATCAGGAAATCAACATCCGGATTGGTAAGGCAGCAACAACAATGAACAGGTTAAGAAAAAGAGTTTGGGAGAACAGGAAGCTTACTGCCAAAACAAAAGTCCTTGTCTATCAAGCCTGTGTCCTTAGTACTCTTCTCTATGGCAGTGAAACCTGGACAACTTACTCACACCAAGAGAACAATTTAAACAGCTTTCATATGCGGTGTCTGCGAAGAATTCTTGGTATTAAGTGGCAAGACAAAATCACAAATACTGAAGTATTGGAAAGATCAGGTTGTGTGACAGTTTATTCCATGCTCAGTCTTCGTAGACTTAGATGGATAGGACATCTTAGGAGGATGGATGATGGTAGAATACCAAAGGATATCTTTTTTGGTGAATTACAGATGGGTAAGAGATCTCAGGGTCGGCCTCTACTACGATACAAAGATGTGTGTAAGCGGGACATGATTGATACAGGCATTGATAATGCACATTGGGAGCAAGTCGCCGCTGAACGTGTTGCATGGAGGGCAAATATCAGAAATGGAATAAAGTCAAAGGAGAAAATTATTGCAGAAAAGTCACACACCAAGCGTTTGAGACGTAAGATGGTGCATGATGGTGGAAATGACCACGTGTTCACATGCACCCACTGTGAACGGACATTTACAGCGCAAATTGGCCTTATCAGTCACACTCGCTACCGCCATAGTTAAAAGTTATTATGCCTTTTTAAAGCACAAACTATCGTCTGTCAAGACGGCAAGGTGCCAATGGATAAGTTTGTCTCCTTTGGGAACAGATGTTATTACACTGTGCAGGTCCTCATAGAACTTATTCTTGACATCATCTTCGTTGGTCATAGTTGGTGCGTAGACACTCACAATGGTTGCATGCTTCCTTCCATTCAGCAGGGGCAACTTGATGGTCATGAGCCTGTCGTTTATAGCCTTTGGAAATCAAGCTAATTTGTCGACCAGGGCCGACTTAATGGCAAATCCCACACCGGATTGGCGTCTTTCCTCGCTTTTCCTTCCATGCCAGAAAAATGTGTAGCCGGCACCTATTTCACAGATGTGGCCGTCTTCTGCAAGTCGTGTCTCACTCAAGGCTGCAATGTCGATGTTGTACCTGCCCAGCTCTCTCCCAATCAGTGCTGTTCGTCTCTTTGGACCCGACGCGCCGTCTCTGTCAAGTAGGGTGCGTACATTCCATGTTCCAATTGTTAAGGGAATATTGTTTACTCTTTTAGCTTTGTTTGTTTTATCTTTGTTTGTATGTCGACCCACCAACCGCGGCTAGCTGGTTAGGTAGTGATGGAGCAGACAATGTTTAGGGCACCTTTTCTAGCCCCTTCCTCATGCTATGGAGGTGAGCAGTGTGTTCCTATAGAGGGCTGCTCAGTCGCTCAGGGGGCTGCCGAATCTCACTGCTGCTCCGGTCAGTAGAAAACGACCATATGGCCTGAGCCGCCTGTGTGCAGGCCTGCGACTACGGCTGCCAGCGTACCCACGCCTGCCGCTTCGCCGCTAGCCCATCGCCACAGGGCTTGAAGGTGATATATGACGTTGGATGAAGCATGACTTGCGCGATGACTTGGATTAAAGTGAGGAAGAGTTGCGCAATTCGTCGACCTCACTCTCTCGCCTGAGTCCATCTGAGTCCAGTGGCAAGACAAGTCGAGACGACTGGAGACGAATACAGGTGCAGTGGATGACCAGGGCGCTCTACGTGCCTTGCCGTGCTCATTACGTTCCACAACGCTTTGCAGGTAAACGCCGTCTTGCCCGTTGAATCAGGAATGATTTCTTCCGCGCAGTCTGCCGAATCCTGTCTTCACATGCTGGGTAGGCATACCATAGTTTACCTCTTGGTTTGACACCAAATCGGCTACCCATGCCTGGTTTAGCCAGCCTCTCACAGCTGTTGCCCGGGGGGGGGGGTGGCCGCTGTCGCATGCTGACAGCTACTAGGAGCCACAGGCACGAGCTGGGTGTCAGGCTTGGACCAGCGGGGGATGGGTCCTGAAAAGGACATGAGAGTCATCCTTACCAAAGGTGCTACCAATGCCTGACATCCCGTACCCCCTGTTGGATAATGACATATAAATGGTCAAAGGTTATATGACCACCAGTGACGCTACAAACCAACAATATGCTATACTTTGAGTTATATAGCAGATATGTGGAATGGAGGCTTTACTCCACAAAGTTCCATGATAATGAACTTAGAACTTATGTTGCTACAAAAATGTGACTCATTTAAAGGTTGAGTTATTGGTGTGGAATATTTATAATAATATTGGAGAAAAGTTAATGAGGTTTAAGAAGTAAGATAGTAAAGTAAAGATAGGAAATGAAAAAAAAATTCTTCACATTTATGTTTTTTTAAATGTGGAGGGGGTGAATGCCATAGACCTGGATCAGGCAATGGGTTATTGAGTATAGATAGCTTAGAGTCTTGCACAGTCCTGGGACAAGACGTGGAAAGCGAGAGGATTGTAAGAAACACTTTGCACGGCATTGGTTACAAAAGCATGAAAAGTGTGCAAGACGTTTTGGTGCAAGCGCAAAACGTCACCGTAGATCAGTTAGACTCGAGCTAGCTTCAACGTCGGACCTAGTTCTTGTTACTAGAGCATGGCTAAAATTACGCCTCTCTTGTAGAATAGAATGTGTAGATATTGTTAGGGATATTTGTGACTTTTCTGTGGAGCAAGTGGTTGTGTTATCGACATGTCAAGGGTAGAGTTGTAGTAAAGTACACTGTGGAAAAAAACCACCCCGTGTCGTGTTGTGCAAGTTCGGTTTAAGTTGTTATGACTTTCGCCTGTATAAGATGGAAAGGCTCAATGGGCATCGGAAGTTGAATGAGAGATGTCTATAACATCAAGAACAAGTATCTCCTTCTGCTCCATGGCACCCACCTTCTTTAATTTTGGAATAGTTGATTCTGCAGCCAAACTGATTGAATTCTTCAACATTTCCCATTGATCATCCACACCCTGGAATAGGATCTCTATCAGACAATATATCAAATCTGTTCTGTACTTCTATGTTGAATTTGTTTTGTATTTCCTTGTCATTACTCAATGTACACAAATCACAAAATGTACAATGTACACATATGTACACAAGTGTTTCCTATTATATACTAGACTTTATTAAACTCTATCCTCAATGTTCCTGTAAGTAATCTGTGGTCACTATAACAGTCAGCACTGGGAACTGTTTTTGCTATTGTTAACGCGTTTCTAAATCTTCTGCTAATCAGAATATAGTCAGTCTGGTTTCTAATCCTGTTATCAGGACTCCTCCATGTCCATAATCGTCTAGGGTGTTGCTTAAACCAGGTGTTTCCTACAATCATTTCCTGTTCTTTTGCCCACTCTACGAGTCTGTATCTTCTTCCATTTATCTCTCCAAACCATAGTTTCCTACTGTGTAGGCTATCTAACACCCTGATTTCCTACTTTTGCATTTAAGTCCCCTAATATGATGTTTATTTCTGAATTTTTACATTTCTTTAAGGCAGACTCTATATTATTATAAAATTCCTCTCCACTGTCTTCACTGGATTCTCCTGTTGGAGCGTATACTTGAATAACATTTATGTTAAAAGGTCTACCACTTAATTTAACTCTGTCCGACACGGCCCAATATCCTTGAACAGATTGTGATGTTTTCCGGTCCAAAATAATTGGCACTCCCCTTTGTCGATCATCACCTCCAGAATAAATAATCTTAAAATCTTCATCTATCTTGATCCCTGCTCCTATCCATGTAATGGCAGTGGAGATTTTCAAAACCCGTCATTAAATATACACCCTATACAAATAAATGGGAATATTCTTAAACAGGTGAATAGTTACAACTATCTCGGAAGTCATAACATCTTATGGGAGGTGTCTTGAAGAGATTAGAACTAGAAATGCTATGGCGAAAGTCTTTGCAAGATGGAAAACATACTGACCAAGAAAAAGATGTAAATCGCGGGGGTGGGGGAGGGTGGCTGCAAACTGAGGGGACCGCTTGGTCTCGAGGTATGGTGTCCGCCTCGAGTGCTGGAGGTCTCTGGTTCAAACCCCGGTGAGGACCGGGATTTTTTCACGTGGACTTCTAGCAATAAAATGTCCCCTGTCTCTAGGTCTTGAGATCGGACGCCCGTGTGTATTATTACGCAAGTAAAAAATCCCTTGGCAGACTGAGGGGACCGCTTGGTCTCGAGGTATGGTGTCCGCCTCGAGTGCTGGAGGTCTCTGGTTCAAACCCCGGTGAGGACCGGGATTTTTTCACGTGGACTTCTAGCAATAAAATGTCCCCTGTCTCTAGGTCTTGAGATCGGACGCCCGTGTGTATTATTACGCAAGTAAAAAAATCCCTTGGCAGACTGAGGGGACCGCTTGGTCTCGAGGTATGGTGTCCGCCTCGAGTGCTGGAGGTCTCTGGTTCAAACCCCGGTGAGGACCGGGATTTTTTCACGTGGACTTCTAGCAATAAAATGTCCCCTGTCTCTAGGTCTTGAGATCGGACGCCCGTGTGTATTATTACGCAAGTAAAAAATCCCTTGGCAGACTGAGGGGACCGCTTGGTCTCGAGGTATGGTGTCCGCCTCGAGTGCTGGAGGTCTCTGGTTCAAACCCCGGTGAGGACCGGGATTTTTTCACGTGGACTTCTAGCAATAAAATGTCCCCTGTCTCTAGGTCTTGAGATCGGACGCCCGTGTGTATTATTACGCAAGTAAAAAATCCCTTGGCAGTTGGAAATCGAAAAAGCGTATCCTAACGGCGCTGCCCGGGCAAAATTTCAAGTTAAAAAATATAACCAAAATATTTCAGGATACTCGCCGGTGCTATCGAGTTCGTGCACTGAGTTGAGTTTCTCCAAACTCAAGAACATCTAATGGCAGTGGAGATGTGGTTTCTGAGGAAATTGCAAAGAATACTATGGAAACAGGGGAAAACCAATGGGAAGTTGTATAATAAGGAAATGAGAACAGTAAACTCATTAGAGAAATTAGACGTAGTCAGTCAACATTTTATAGACACATTATAAGAGAACTTGGTGACAACTGGCAAGATTTAGGGGAAAAGAACAAGGGAAAAGCAGAGAAGTAAATATATGCATGGCTTGGCAACGTAGCATGGTAGAGACAAGAATACGGAGCCGACCCACGACTCTGGCGATCGTATAATATGGCGAAACATGACCGCCTACGCTTATCTGCATAGCACATCATGATGATGGCTAAGGTTTATAAGTCGCACGTACCAATGTTTACATATCTCTCTCTACTTTTCAGGTAAACGTTGTCGGAATGTACACTTTCAAAAGAATGTAAGATGCAATCGTCATTATTCACTGCCATGTCTAATAGGCGCAGTCTCTCTCCCAAATATATTACAAACAGGTGTGGTTCTAACGGGCCGAGAATTACCTGTCGTCTCTTACTCTCTCTCTCTCTCTCTCTCTCTCTCTCTCTCTCTCTCTCTCTCTCTCTCTCTCTCTCTCTCTCTCTCTCTCTCTTGTTGTTTCCGTTGTTGTCTTCGGGAACTTACAATGTGTGAGTCGAATTTCAGCCATGGTTGCCATTATGTTCCCTATTGTATCCTAAACACGCCTCATGTTTGCCACACACTCTGCTGTTTCACCTCATAAGCCATAGATCTGTATAGACTGTTTAGAATCTTCCGCCTTGTTTACTGTCCCGGTCTTATGTTTACTACGAACAGATAATCCCTGTTGAATAGTAGGCTATTATTCCTACTTCACTCATGCAGTTTAAAGCCAGGCGACATAAATAGAATACTGCATGGTTTCTAGCTAGGCAAGAAATCGTGCAATATGTTATTTATGGCGTCTGTGTTTACATGCAATTACAGCTATCAGTCAGCCGGATTTACTTGGTAAAGTTGCGAGCCAAATGGGACCTTCTGGACTATCCATTATGATGTGCAAACAGACAAACACACTATCTCCAAGAAAAGTCACTGACATGATACACAATCACACAAATACAATAACTCCAAGAAAAGTCACCGTCTTGATATGCAAGTGCACAAACACACTAACGCCATGAAAAGTCACTGACATGGTACGAGGGTAAGTTAATAAGTAAGTCACAAATGGCTGTAGAAAAATAACTAAATATGATAATAACGTGAAACCAGTTTATTTATATACATGCACTGTCCCTTTATTTTTCAACATAATTTCCACCAACATTGATGCACTTATCCCATCGTTTTATCAGTCCTCTCAAACCGGCTGCTCTGTTTTCTAAACCACATTTTCACTTCACATTCAACTTCAGTGTCATTCGCGAAATGTTTCCCGCCAAGGTGGGTTGTCAGTGTTTATGCTGGCAAATGTTTGTCCCGTAAAGCGGTGCATAGCTGGGTAGAAAAAGTTACGAGGGCGAGTCAATAAGTAAGTCACACAGTTCTGTGGGATGGCAGGTAAATGAAACTTCGTACTTCTTCTTCTTCTTCTTCTTCTTCTTCTTCTTCTTCTTATTCTTCTTCGTCTGGGTTCATCCGGAGAGATTTTTTCGGACGTGATTGCGTGGTGCCTGTTTACAGCAGAGCTGCGTTCTTGCGTCGTTAGGCCGACACATCCGACGTCTGCGGGTATTTGTTGACCGGGTTAACCTTCCCGGGTGTTCGTAGAATACAATGTACGAAACACCTTTTCTTTGGTAACCTTATGGCTATTATCTCATATAGAGATATCAATATCGCATATAGTGTAACCAATATTGCGTATAGAGTAACCAATTTCATACAAAGATTAACCAGTATCCCATACAAGGTAGCAAATCACATATCGAATATCGAATGTAGAGCTACCATAATCGTATATACCAGTATCGTATATAGAGCTACCATAATCGTATATAGAGCTACCAGTATCGTATATAGAGCTACCAGTATCGTATGTAGAGCTACCAGTATCGTATATAGAGCTACCAGTATCGTATATAGAGCTACCAGTATCGTATATAGAGCTGCCAGTATCGTATATAGAGCTACCAGTATCGTATATAGAGCTACCAGTATCGTATATAGAGCTGCCAGTATCGTATATAGAGCTACCAGTATCGTATATAGAGCTGCCAGTATCGTATATAGAGCTACCAGTATCGTATATAGAGCTACCAGTATCGTATGTAGAGCTAAGGGTCAACATTTTAGTCCAGCTGTCCGGTGTAGGGATTGAACCACTTACCTCGGCACCAGCTCACCGGATGTTTAAGAACACGCGTTATTACTCATTCGGCCATGCAGACCTGCGATCATAATGATGATGCTGATTACGACAACAGCGATCATAAGGATGCTGATGCTGAGAAGAAGAAAAATGAGGGTTGGTAAATACAGGCCTATCTACAGCAGCAGTTGATCTTAAATCTCCCAGTGAAAAGGTCAGTGAAGAAATGTCAAGAGACCTGCTTGAATGTGTCATGCATAATTTTGCCAGAATCCACAAAAATGGCATCGTCGGGGTTCAAGTTCAAGTTAAAGTTCAAGTGTATATGATGCTGCTTATTTCTACTTCCTTGAAAAGGTTGAGTTGCTGCGATTGAGTTCATGTCATCCTTGTGGTATTACATGTCTGGCCAGAGTCGCGCACTTGTTGGGGTCTGGAGTATTTGCGTACCCACCCCGTCCTATGGTGCTGTTTCCTTCAGGGAGTTTTATCAGTTGTCGTCTCTCCTGGTGATACACCTCTATCCCCGTCTTGGGTTGTCTTGGAATCTTCTGGGTCTTTGATTTCTTGTGTCGTGGCCTGTTCCGACTAGGTTATTTCGATACTGCCTCTCGAACTATTGTTGTTGGTTTGGGTGGCCGTTTTCATCCAGTTCTATTTCATCTTCTGTTGATTCTTCTTCTGTCTGGGTCTTTGTGTTTTCTGGTTCTGGTGTTTCGTTCTTGGACTTAGTAGTTCTATGTGTTCTCTTTCATCTTGTATCTGTTTGAGAGTTGCTTCTGTCTTTTCTCTTTTTTCTTAGATTTTTGATAGAGTTTCGTCTGTTTCAGTCTTTATGGCAACCATCCGAGCGACATCCTGCTCAATCTTCTGCTGAACTTCCTTCAATTTGTCCAGGATGCGCTAAACGGTTTCTTTATCTGTGTTTGTTGCCTCTTGTCTTTTTCTTCCTCCATGCTTTTGAACTGTGATCTTAGTGCCTTCAGTTGGCCTTCCAGTTGCGCTTTGTCGCTTTTTGTGAGTCGATTGGTGACCTCGTACTGCCTCCTAGCCTCTTTATATGGTATGTTAGATTTGACGGCGATCTCCATGGCTTCCTTGCTGTCTTGGTGGCAGGGGCAGCCGAGGTACCTGGCGCCGTGGTTGCCGAGGCAGTTGGCGCACTTTCTGTTGGTGTTAGACCTCCTGAAGTCCTCGTCGATCTTTGACTGTATGTATGAGGTCTAGAGCAATATCTGCATACCCCCTTCTCAATCTTGCAGGTGGCATGGGTGTGCCAAAACTTCTGGCACTTAGAGCACTGCAGCACTCTCGGTATATAGTGCTCTGGAACTTGGTCTCTCTTGTCTCATCTGATGAATTGAGGGATCACTGGGTCCTCCGATGTTACTATGACGACTGTGGAGGGGATGTTGTTCTTTCCGATGATCCTCTCAGATGGCCAGGCCATGGATCGTGCCGATGTTATTAACGTCCTCAAAGACACGTTGAGAACAGAAGACTTTGACGTCAGTGAATCCACATCACTTGGGAGTAAGAACTGGCACGGCCAGACATGAGAGGTACATCGGGAAAACGAGGTGCCTCGTTAACCAACACAGAACTGGCACTATTAGCCACCGGACGCTGATGCTTATGCTGGGGGGGGGGGGGGGAGGATCTGAGCACCTATGGACCTGTCCGGAGTGCAGTTAAGATACCCCAACTGATAACTGATAACTGATCCTCTCAGCGCTGGTGATCTTGAGTTTCTTGTTCTCTCTTGTCAGCATCTGCCTGATCTTGTCGTTTGTGAGATGGGTCTTGACTCGATTAATGGTTCATCGTTTACTTGTCAAGTGTACATGTTTCGGCTTATATCTTCAGGAGACATCATCATCATCATCATCATTGTAACAAGTTACGTGGAGGGTTCCCAATACCCCTGTCACAATACTTCCCTATTATTCTTTAGCCCTGGCTGGGATAGGTCGATGTCTGCCAACCCTCCTCCGTTCCCCGGACTCACTGTCACTCTCTCTTGTGACCCCAGGACCTACTCCCTGAGGTGTCTTTCTGGCTGACAACAGATAACATCACCATCGTCATAGTAACATATAACTTCAATTTAATAACTTACTAAAGGACAGCACAGGAAGAGATCAAGGCAGTTGAAACAGATAGTTCTCTACAAACAAACAGGGGTAAGGTTTTCAGTCCAGGCACAGAGCCTCATATTTCTTTTCATCATAGACCCAGGCTTAAGACACTGTCCCTTCAGTCCACATCAACCTCACCGAGTGTGCCATCAGCTCCTTCCTTCCAGGTAAGTGGTGAGAACAACCGGCCGCTGTAGAACCTGGCTTCCGGGTTTTTGTGGACATCTCTGCGTATTCAGTCTATTGTGCTTCGAAGCCACATGGATTCACCTGGCACTCTTTTGGGTAAGAATGGACACAAGGGGAACAGTTCGTGAATAGGGAATGGGTATGTGCCTTTCACTGTCACTGACAAGGATGGTGATGACTGAAAAAATAGGTGTATGTCCAGCCAAGAATATCAGATCACTCGACCCTATGTCGACGAGATGACTTGCGTTGAGCCAGCACTGAGGATTGTCACTCGTTCAGGACTAGTCGTGCTTCTATCCCTTGGAGGGTGCATTTTGCATGGATACTTGCACGATAACTTGAAAGTCCATGGTTCACTTGAGAATTGCGTCAGGTGACTATCTCGTGCTCTTGCAGATACCTTCTGCTCCTTTCACTTCCAGGAGGACCCTGGAGAGGACAGAGATTAGTGAGCTTCCGGCTGACTCAAGTACCGCAAATCCTGAGGACCAATATGGGCCTCAGTCCAATAAATTTGACATCATATACCTCACTAAAATAATTAGATAGTAGGGAGGCCCGAGTGAATGGGCCTGACCTGTCAGGTAGCCCCTGGATTGGCTACGTCCTTTCTAGACTAGGCCTCCAGCTTGTATAGGTCCTGTCGTTTGACCCTAGGAACATTACATCCTCTCTTCATACAAGATTCACTCTCTTCTCTCATGCCATGCCTTTATTATTACTGGGCACATTCGTTTCCTGGCTTCCCTCTCACTTGCAAACCCTGCCTTTCTCACGACAAAGCTCTTGTGGGGTGTGTGGGTAATTATGTGTGTTCCCCCCTCTCCTTTAATATGTGTAGGGGAACGTGTAGATCATACTCAGTGTTCTCGGGACCCATCTTCGGTGCCCTACTTAATAGCCTCTTTTGGCTTATACGGTTCGGTAGTGCCCGCCCCTATGCCCTAGGGTTTGGTTACTCTGTGGTTATTTTAGTTAACCCCCTTTCCCGCTTAACGAGTAGTATAGTGGTGGTTCTGTATGGAACGAAGTTTAGTTCCCTATCCTTATTAAGAATAGGAAAGAAGACACTACACTTTCCGGCCGCTGCTCTCGTCTGAGCCGTCGCCGCAATGCACAGGCTGTGCCTCGCATAAACGAATTTGTTTCGATGATTTATTGTTCTTCCCAGTGAGATGAAGTGGTCTATTTCTCTCACTGGAATCATCTTAACAACCAATGCCTATTTGGTCCACCTGGCTACCATATTTGCTAAAAGATGAAAGAGATAGCACAGTGCGGACCTTCTTCCGCCTTAGGTAAATAGAACAGAGGTGGGTGGTGTCCCGTCCCCACGGAGCCCTCCCTTCATTCCGGCAGACAGTAGATATGTCATGCTTATATTCCAATTAAAGCTGACACTATACAGAGTTCAGGTTGTAGGAAGAAAGATAATAACAGCCCATCTGCTGCCAAGAACAAGCAAAATCATCGAGTGAAATATAGTGCTCGGATTCGTTCCAAGGCTAGGCCAAGAATAAGACGCCTAGCTGGGTTGGCCAGCTGTCGACCCCCTCCCGATATGGCACGACTGGCTTTTCGCCAATTCGTCTCCCCAGTCAAGACACCAGAGATTCGTAGGCCAAGGCCGGGCATGAATCAACAAAACCCACTCTTACCTTTCTCTACCATTAAAATTTCCACCAGAATTCTGCACCAAAGATGTCAAAATCTTTAACTTTTCAAGACATAGTGCAGAGAACAAACGGTTGTTGTTTAGACGGACATTGATTGCCAAAGAAATTGCACAAGTGCGTATTCGGTGCAAGGCACCCTATCGGGTTTTCCCGAAGAAAAGTAAGACTTCTAATAGTTCTCTTAAGAAGATCGGGTTGTAAAAGTAACCAAGAGAACTATCTTCTAAGGGAGTTGAGCGGATAGGAGAACTGAGGGTTCCCGAAAGGGGTTTCCCGCTGTTTCCCGAACCCAAAGAAGGCATGAGGACATGGGCCACAGGCGTTTTGTTACATACATCATCATCATCATCATCATCATCATCATCATCATCATCATCATCATCATCATCATTAAGTGCCCTGCCAGCTGGAGTATTCGTTCAAGTCTCTCCACAGACCTCGATCTTTGGCGTTCTGGATCAACTCTGCTGATGATATTCCTCCATGCCACTGTCTCAGTCCATCCAGCATCATTTCTCTTGGTCTGCCTCTGCCTCTCTTCTTCTTGATCTTTGCAGTTGTCACGATGTTCTCCAATGACTCTCTTCTCATAACATGACCAAAGAAAGCCATTTGTCTCTCTATTATTGTTGTATATAATGACTAGTTTCAGTAGCCTCTTTCAGATAATCGTTGTTACTTACTCTGGCAGTCCAAGCAATTCGCAACATTCTGCTCAGGAACAACATCTCTGTTGCTTCCAATGTCTTTCTAATGTGTTAATTTACACTCCAAGATTCACTGTCATGCAGCAAAACAGGTTCTGTATAGCACTTCAGCACTCTCTTAATTACATTCAATGACAGTGACTTATTGCATAGGACACTTCTTCTTCTGAAATGCAGCTTTTGCTTGCTCTACTCTTATCTTAATCGCTATTGTACATCTTCCATTCGATGTTATAATTGCCATTTTTTTCGCATATCCTATTACAGGACATCGCTGTCAACACCAGCATTTTACCGCTGTTGTTGATTTCTTGGCAAAATTATGCTCAGTAGTTTGCCATTGATTTCTGAGCGGCCGGCTCACATATCCCGTAAGTAATGGGTGCGGCGAGAACTGCTACCGATTCTCGCGCAGCTGTGTTTGCTAACGTGGATAAACGGGATTACGATCATGTATCATGTATTTCTGATTGTTCTGCTAATATTAAAATATGCATTACTGCAATCTTTCTTTGTAGGTGATGGTAAATGTCATGGCAATGTGAGCTTTTTTCTTGTTTTAGACGTTTAATTGCCATTAGGTATTTAAAATTATCCACTTGTTTAACAATTTTCCCTTCTACTGTCATTTCCCATTAAGGAAATATACACATTCATTATCATCATCATATTCCTTCGCGTCTACCACGGTCCACCGAAAAGATTCTTGATCCGTCGCTTGTTCCCTTGTCTTATACTTTTCATGCCCAAGATGTGTGCATTGTCTTGTATGCATGCCCATGCTGGCCAACCCTGCCTCGTCTTCCAGCAACCATGCCTTCCATGACCATTGTTTCCAAGTGACCAAAGTATTTCAGTTGCTGAGACATGATGGTGTACCTAGCCCGTTTTATGTATATTCCGATCTTGTAGACTGTCAGTATTTTTTCTTCTTGGGCCACGTTATTCTAAGAGCTATTCTTGTGTAGAATGTCTGTGTTTGTTCTTCTTGGGCCACGTTATTCTAAGAGCTATTCTTGTGTAGAATGTCTGTGTTTGTTCTTCTTGGGCCACGTTATTCTAAGAGCTATTCTTGTGTATAATGTCAGTATTTGTTCTTCTTGCGCCACGTTATTCTAAGAGCTATTCTTGTGTAGAATGTCAGTATTTGTTCTTCTTGCGCCAAGTTATTCTAAGAGCTATTCTTGTGTAGAATGTCTGTATTTGTTCTTCTTGCGCCACGTTATTCTAAGAGCTATTCTTGTGTAGAATGTCAGTATTTGTTCTTCTTGGGCCACGTTATTCTAAGAGCTATTCTTGTGTAGAATGTCAGTATTTGTTCTTCTTGCGCCACGTTATTCTAAGAGCTATTCTTGTGTAGAATGTCAGTATTTGTTCTTCTTGCGCCACGTTATTCTAAGAGCTATTCTTGTGTAGAATGTCAGTATTTGTTCTTCTTGGGCCACGTTATTCTAAGAGCTATTCTTGTGTAGAATGTCAGTATTTGTTCTTCTTGCGCCACGTTATTCTAAGAACTATTCTTGTGTAGAATGTCTGTATTTGTTCTCCTCGCACCATTTCACTGATTTAGTGCCGAATGATAACATATCGTCAAACGTGACTGACCTCCCATTTGGCCGATATACAGGTCACGGCGATAAAATCGTGAGCATCTCACGAACGCGATCGGAAGACATTGGAAAACCGTCTCATCTTCCAGTTGGGTTCACTCTCCCCTCACGGCCTCAGTGTCCAACACAGTTGCATGTAACTTCCAACCCCCTCCCCAGTTGTATAATCCACTAAAAAGGTTAGTTGCATTTCCTCTACAGGACTTCACATTCAACCCCAGCATTTTTTTTTTTGCTGTTTGTGATTTCTTGCCAAGTTTGTGTTCAGTGGTTTGTCATTGCTTTCTAAACGACCGGTACTCAAACAATTTTATGAAAACCAACGCAAGGCGGTCTGCATCCAAATCGCCCGCAGCTGAATTTCGAACTCGGTATGCGGAATTACAAACTATGTTCGTGACACCATCCCCACCTAGATGGCTATAGTTCAATGCTGGTCCCTATTTTGCCGTTCGCTCACATGGGCGTCGTCCCATCTCCCTAGCGGGTATTCTCCCCTCGGGTTGCTAGGCCAGTCCCTAGACTTATGAAGTGTTTGACCTTTAGTCCATTGACCCGCCATAACCACACATCCTGTTAATTCAATCCACCGATAGTCATCAAACACGTTGATGGTTTAAAACGTATCCAGCCAAAACAAGGATACAGATAAGTATCCTTGCTATTTTCATGCAGTGTTTTTCATGTAGTTGTGTCGGTTTGTGTTTGTTTATTCTGTGCTGACGAAAGTTTTAGTCACATCGTCCATTTTCTTAATGTGATTTTAATGCTCGTGAACGAAACTTTACATTATAACACTTATTCATTTGACTGTGTACCATGTTTGGTCCAAGCCTAATGTTTCGTTTGGCACTGAATCAGTTCAGTTAAGAGTCCCCGATTTTCTGCTTTAGTTATTGCGAAATGGTGCATGACTCACATCCATGTGTTGCCATAATAATAAAAAAAAAGCTTCGATTTTAGAGATAAAGGAAAAGAAATACCAGAAACCAAATGCAGGGAATCTATTCTGGGCAACCACAGCAAACAATGTAATCCAGGTGACATATTTAACTCACATTCAACTCTTTGTTATACCTTATGCAAATATCATCCTAAATACAGTCAGTGCCGGCTCAGTAGCGAAGGGGTTACAGACGCAGTTCGTAATCCCGCATACCCGCGTTCGAAACACAGCTGCGGGAAATTTGGCAGCAGACCGCTTTGCGTTGGTTATTTAACGAAATGGTATGGGTACCGGTCGTTCGGAAAGCAATGACAAACTATTGAACATGAATTTTCCAAGAGACCACAACAGCAAAATATGCCGATGTTGACGTCCTGTCAAGGATATGCAACTAACATTTAAAGAACAAATATAGTCAGTAAAGGACCCCTTTACACATGCAAGGCGCGCTGCGGTACCCATATTATTATAGAGCACCTGGCACTGGGATGGTGATGTGTGCAGTACCACGTCAGCCGCCTTAACCCCTCAAGTCTTATTCTGGTACCTATTTTTGGCTGTGTCCATCGGGAAGACAAGGTCAGTTTTAAAAAGTCGAATCCGACCCCATGCGCATCGAACTCGTGACCAGCGGTCTAGCCACCCTGCGATCGCAGCTCCCCTTCATCTAAATGGTGGTAGATAATAGATAGATACAATGTCCCTTCATCTAAATGGTGGTAGATAATAGATAGATACAATGTCCCTTCATCTAAATGGTGGTAGAAAATAGATAGATACAATGTCCCTTCATCTAAATGGTGGTAGATAATAGACAGATACAATGTCCCTTCATCTAAATGGTGGTAGATAATAGATAGATACAATGTCACTTCATCTAAATGGTGGTAGATAATAGATAGATACAATGTCCCTTCATCTACATCGTGGTAGATAATAGATAGATACAATGTTCCTTCATCTACATGGTGGTAGATAATAGATAGATACAATGTTCCTTCATCTACATGGTGGTAGATAATAGATAGATACAATGTTCCTTCATCTACATGGTGGCAGATAATAGATAGATACAATGTCCCTTCATCTACATGGTGGTAGATAATAGATAGATACAATGTTCCTTCATCTACATGGTGGTAGATAATAGATGTATACAATATCCCTTCATCTACATAGTGGTAGATAATAGATAGATACAATTGTAACAAGCTATGGGGAGGGTCCCATAATGTCCCGTCAAACTTATTCTTTTGCTCTGGCTGGGGATAGGTCTTTGCTGCCAACCCTCATCCGTTCCCCGGACTTACTGTCACTCTCTCTTTCGACCTCAGGGTTATTTCCTGCAGTGTATTTCTGGCTGACACACACGTAACATGACGATCGTCTCAGTCACTATAATTTGAATTTAATACCGTAATAAAGACAACACAGAAGAACACCAAGACAGATAAACCTAAACAAGTCCAGAAAACAAAACTGATGAGATAACTCTAGTCCAGAAATGAATCCAGAAAACTCTGAACATCATCTAGCACAGATCTTGAAATTGTCCAGTCATTTCACAACTGCCTCACCGGGCAAAGGTTCCAGTCTCTCTATCCAGCGTCGGTTGTTCGAACAACAGTTTCCAAGTTTCCTAGGTCACCACGATATAGTCAGTAATCTGGTCTGGGAGAGTGCCATGGGTTCACTGGGCACAATTGAGGTTGGGAACCAAAGTCATGATACCAGATTGGATATAGGGAATGAATCAGAGTCTTTCGCTGTCCCGGACAAGGATGGGAATTGGCGTAGGTCCAAACCGCCTCATCCACAAACGCTCGACCTTAAGTCAATGAGAAGACTTGAGTTGGCTGTTGTGTCACTCATTACATTTTTGTAACGCCTCTCCAGTTATATTAGAAAAAAACACATTATACCTGGTATGTCCACTGACTTGCCCTGGCTTCATCATGTGCTTATAAGTTTGGGCATAGAAGCCTTGTCAAGTCCTTCACCACACTTTACGGTAAACACTCGACCTTACGTCGTTGAGAAGACTTCAAAAGAAGGACCCTGTAGATAACAAAAGTCAAGTGAGGGATCAAGCTGACTCATGCCCCACACATTAGTTATGCATTTCGGCTTACCACGATAAGTAGATAAGTGGCTTGCTTGAATGAGTCTGACATGTCAGGTAGCCCCTGGATTGGCTACGTCCTGGCTTGAGCAGACCTCCAACTTGTAGACGTCCTGTCGGCTACCCTATGCACCCTGTTGCATACAAGACTCACTCTCCACACTCATACCCTGCCTTTATTATTATTGGGCACATTCGTTTCCCAGCTTCTCTCTCCCTTGCAAACCATGCCTTTCTCACGACAAATATCTTGTGGTGTGGTGTGCCCAGTAATCTGTGTGTTTCTCCCCCTTAACTAATATTATAGTAGTGGGGTTTGTATGACACGCAGTGTAGTTCCCCATTCCCAGCAAGAATAGGAAAGAAGATACTGCCACTTCCGGCCGCTGCTCTTGTCTGAGCTGTCGCCGCAATGTACCGGCAGTGCCTCACATAACACGTAGATTCAGAGGAATGCAGGTTCTCTCAATGAGACAAAGAAGTTTAGTTATATCCCCCCACGTCATCCTATAGACTAAAAGACGAAAGAGATAGCACCGTGGATAGCCTCTTCCGGCTCAAGAAGATAGATCATAGATTGGTGGACCCCATCCCCAAGGAGCCCTTCCCCCCTTCCGGCACACCGTAGCTATCTGATGTGCTTATATTTAAATGAGAGATGCTACTAAGTAGAGGTAAGCCGTAGGAAGAAAGAAAGCACACGTCTATCGGCTGCCAAGAACAAGCGATATCATTTGGGACATCTTTATAGTTCAGATTTGTTCCCTGGCGATGTCAAGAACAGAACGCCTAACTAGATTGGCCAACGGTCAACCCACTCACAATATGGGCATGACCGGCTTTTCGCCAGTTCGTTTCACCAGTTGAGACAACAGAGATTTATAGGCCAAGTTTTGGCTGGACCAAAGAAAACCCAAGTTTACCTTTTCATTCCACCAGTAGGAGACCTTTTAAAATGTCTCAATCTTTAACTTGAACTCTTGACATTCGGCAGTGGGTAGCGATCAGTAGAAACGAACATGAATTCTCCAGAAGCCGCACAAGTGCGCATTTGGCGCAAGGCGCTCCATCGGGTCTACCCTAAAGAAAAGACCCATATCTACTCGCTCCATGTAAAGATTGTGTTAGGAAGGTAACCCAAAGAACTATCTTTCATGGAGATTGAGCGAACAATAGAACTGAGAGCTTCCGAAAGCCGTTTCCCCCTGTTTACCCAAAATAAAAGAAGGCATGAGGACATGAGCCATTAGCGTTTCACCACAACAATGTCCCTTCATCTACATGGTGGTAGATAATAGATAGATACAATGTCCCTTCATCTACATGGTGGTAGATAATAGACATATACAATGTCCCTTCATCTACATGGTGGTAGATAATAGACATATACAATGTCCCTTCATCTACATGGTGGTAGATAATAGACATATACAATGTCCCTTCATCTACATGGTGGTAGATAATAGACATATACAATGTCCCTTCATCTACATGGTGGTAGATAATAGACAGATACAATGTCCCTCCATATTTTGTGGGAGGAGCTCTGTTTTATGAGAAATCGTGCTTAATGTATAATGTTAAGTTTTTTGCATGTCCGTCACATGACGTCACAGTCAGCCCCGAAATTCTTGACTGATTGGGATGTACTAGGCAAATTTTACGTTCAGTAGTTTGCCATTGATTTCTGAACAATCGAGGCACAAATTATCGAAATTAACGTCAGGCAGTCTGCTTAAAAATCGCATACAGCTGATTTCCAACCCTCGACTCGGTGTGTCGGGGTATTACGAAACGCTTTCATTACCCCCAAGCTGCAGCGCCCCCAATGTATACAGTACTTACAGTTTATTTTATGAATTCTGATTGTTCTGTGATTGATCAGATGTGCATTAATGCATTCACGAATTCTGATTGTAGTGTGATCGTTCAGCTGTGCGTTAATGCATTAGATAACATTTAGCGGCTGTTGGCAATGTTACCCTGACACTCTGACGTGAAATGTTAAACTGTGTTGGTGAAACGTATGGTCACCTTGAGTATTTAGTCAACAATGTAGTGTTGATTGTGATTGTGGCTGTGTGACGTTGGTGGCGTTCAACTTTGCAGTGCACTTCAATTTCAGGCTGTTACATACCCAACCAAACACGCAATTGTGCCGCGAGTTTTGTCACAACATAACTGTCAAACGTTCTTAAATTCTGCTGCGCTCGCATGCATGTGTGTGGCCGTGTGTGTGTGACTGCGTGTGTGTGTGACTGCGTGTGGGTGTAACCGTGTGTGTGTAACGTGTGTATGTAACCGTGTGTGTGTGTAACGTGTGTATGTAACCGTGTGTGTGTAACGTATTTATGTAACCGTGTGTGTGTAACCGTGTGTGTGTAACGTGTGTATGTAACCGTATGTGTGTAACGTGTGTATGTAACCGTGTGTGTGTAACCGTGTGTGTGTAACGTGTGTATGTAACCGTGTGTGTGTAACGTGTGTATATAACCGTGTGTGTGTGACCGTGTGTGTGTAACGTGTGTATGTAGAAGCCCGCTGAATTTCCCGCTAAAATATAATATGAGTGAATTGCCATATTTCTCTCTCTCTCTCTCCTCTCTCTCTCTCCCTCTCTCTTTCTCTCTCTACCCTCTCTCTCTCTAGCACTCTCTGTCTGTCTCTCTATTGCCCCCCTCCGCCTGCCTCTCTCTCTCTCTCTCTCTCTCTCTCTCTCTCTCTCTCTCTCTCTCTCTCTCTCTCTCTCTCTCTCTCTTGTACCCCACTCTCTTTCTCCTAAAATACAAATTCGTGGCTTCAAACACACCCGGGTTCAACCCTGCCTCCTTCCACCCCACAGTTATTTCATGCCTCATTGGTTCGAGGGCGAAGTGACTAGCAGGCTTACCTACCGACCAGGGAGTGCCACCTGGGAGTGTCACCTTGGATTTAGCCTACAGTTGGATACCAGGAGATGTCCAATCAAATAAAGATGTTCACGACATAATAGATCTAGTGCCGATTGGATTATACAAATGTGAGGCTAGTACCGTATACCCAAATACACCTTAAGGAGCGTAACAATGTATTTTGCTTACTTTTACAAGGGTTAATGAGCGGTTCACTTTCTCATGTGATGAATAAAAACTCAGTTTTATATGAGTTATAACAGCGAGAACACCAAGGGGAGGGAAATGTAAGTTCTCATGTCACATTCGGTGTATTAGCATAACTTATGTAATAGTGACAGACAAGTTGTTCAGCTGTGTGATTTACACCGGTAGACAGACTCGTGTTTAAATGTTGGGAGGAATTTCTGCAAACAACGTACATCATTGTCTCATGTCCGGACATAATAGTGGCCTTCACATTGGCGAACTCCGAATGTAAAGACACTATTGAATGCAGTAGTTTTGACTTTTGAAAATCATACACATCCATCCATCCATCCGTCCGTCCGTCCGTCCGTCCGTCTGTCTGTCTGTCTGTCTAATTAGGCCTTAGCTGTGGGTTTCTTGCTCGTCTGTAGCCCCGTCAAATCCACGATGGCTCTCAGCTCAATGAACAATGTGTATCTGTTTTGCTCGAAGGCAACCTTATTCTGATTTATTTTGTTGTTTCGGGATTTGAGATTTAAATATTGAGCACAACCCACTACTGGCCACGCTGATCGTATTTTGGTATGAACCCAAGGCTTATCCACGTCAATGTGAATGCAACCTTATACGTTAACAATACGTGTTCGAGAATCTTCTTGTCTCGACAGACGGGACATGCGGTATTGCTGGGCCATGTTAGCACTTGCTCGTATTACATCGTTAATCCCACTGACAATGAAACTGAGTGGCAAGGTGCCATATTTCGTTCCAGGTTAAGAACTTTGAAGGCACCTTCCCATAACGATCCAGTGGTCTTGTTGGGACTGCTGAACGACTTTACTCTCTCTTCTCGTCTCCACCCATTTCCTGGACCACCAAGTCTCTGCATTCCCTGGCCGACACATTTGACCACCAAAGGTTAATGCCCTCTCTGAAGGCCTGCTCGTTGGACTGTCTAATGTCCTTACTTCTTTTAATGTCAGTGATTCCTGTGTAGCCTACTGCGCTGCCAACCTTCCATGTCCTTCATATTATTTAAATTTTATTTTTGAGGAACCTGAAGGCCACTAAGACACAAACAAGTGTGTCCTCTAATCTTTACGTCTGTTTCTACTTCTACAAGTGCCAATCAATAGTTGTGAATTTGTTTATGTACTTCATATCCTTCGCGCTTGCTAAAAGTCACAGACGGTTTGATCTGGCGATATATTCGAAGTAGATGACACACATTTCCTTCTGTTATAGGAAATATGTGGTATTCTTTTGTCAGGTACATTACGTTATATATCACGTATTACACACTTACAGTTGACGCCACGGGTCTCATTGTTCTGCGATTGTTAACTGATTCAGTGCCAAAGGATAATATATCGCCAAATGTGACTTTCCATGTGTACACAATAAAATGACACAAAGTAGTGCAGCTATACATAACAGAATCACGACACATACAGGACGTTGAGGCGATTAGCCTTCATCAGCAAACAAACACATTCACAAAACACAACATATAGTCAAAGAGATCTCCTGTGACTACATCAAAACGTGACGACGGGACGAGAAGAACAAAAATATGAAAAAAAAATTTAAAGCAATGAAGAGAAAATGAAAATTGGAAAAAAAATGTTAATACTTACCTCAAAATTCCGAGCTGTGTAAAACCACGGTTATATATATATATATCTTCTTCTTCTTCAGCGTTCCGAGCCAATGAGGTTCTTTGCTGCAGATACAATCCGTCTCCATTCGTCTCTCTGATGGATCTTCTCTTGCCAGTCGTTGATTCCAAGTGCTTGTATATATATTTGAAAATATATATATATATATATATATATATATATATATATATATATATATATATATATATATATATATATATATATATACGCACACAGATATATCCATCTCATGCCATCTGTGTTACGTCAGATAACGCGTGACCTTCACGCGAGCTTTGTCAGCCAGCGTAGATAAATGCATTTTGACAACAGATATTCCGTTGGAAAGATGAAAAATTAACAATGATATGGTCCATGGAGAGTAATGAAAAATTAAACATTCATACAATAATGGATGTTGAATGTAAAGATGTATTCATTATCATTGTAGTCGCTCTGATTATTATATAATAATATTAAATGTTCCTAGCTGGAGTAAAACTTCCATCTCCGGCCATTGAAATACCATTGATTACAGCATGCGATCTTCATAATTTCAGTGTGACATTTATTGCCAACTTAAACGGTCCAAAATTACAAACTAGATATAAAAATGGATGCTAAATTTGAGACAGAGAGAGACATAGTGAGATAGAGAGTGACAAAGACAGAGAGACAGACAGGGACAGAGAGATTCAGAGAGTGATAGAGAGAGAGAGTGAGAGAGACAGAAAGATACAGAGAGTGATAGAGAGAGTGAGAGAGACAGAGAGATGGAGAGTGACAGAGAGAGTGACAGGGACAGAGAGATAGAGAGTGACAGAGAGAGGCAGAGAGACAGAGAGAGTAAGAGAGTCAGAGAGATAGGGAGTGACAGAGAGAGACAGAGTGACAGAGTGAGACAGATTGTGACAGAGTGTGATAGAGTGTGACAAAGTGAGAGTGAGAGAGACAGACAGAGAGAGAGAGACAGACAGAGTAACATAAAGAGTTAGACAGAGACACAGACTGAAAGAGATAGAGAGAGAGACAAAGAGTGACAGAGAGAGAGAGACAGAAAATGACAGAGAGAGAGAGTGACAGAGACAAAGAGAGATAACTTGAGAAAGAGACAAAGAGAGACAGACAGAGTGAGAGAGAGACAGAGAGATTCAGAGAGTGACAGAGGGTGAGAGAGACAGACACAGAGAGACAGAGAGATTCAGACAAAAGCAAAGAGTGGGAATGACAGAGAGTAACAGAGACATAGTGACAGAGACAGATAGAGACAGAGAGTGACAGAGAGAGACAGCGAATGTCATAACGAAAGTGAGAGAAGGACAGAGAGTGACAGAGACAGAGAGTGAGAGAGAGACAGAAAGTGATAAAGAGTGAGAGAAACAGAGAGAATGAGAAAGAGACAGAGAGAGACAGAGAGTGATAGAGACTGAGAGAGAGAGAGAGAGAGAGAGAGAGAGAGAGAGAGAGAGAGAGAGAGAGAGAGAGAGAGAGAGAATAAGGAAATATCCCGAGACGTCATAATCATTATGCAGCTTGCCGATAATCGATAATCGAGGCCGGTAATTTTCGCCATGTTACACCATCACCAGAATCGAGGATCAATCGTTGTTAGTTACTCTGGTAGTCAAAAGTGTTGAAATCAATATACTCGTTTATTTAAAAAAAAAAAATAGAATTAAAAAGCTATCTACAACATAATATTAATAGGTAACTGTGAGAGGAGACGAAGACCGTCAAATTTAGGACCCCGAAATACTATGGAGTTGTCTTACGCTGTGGTTTGACGCTTGCATCATACGATCCCTGGAATTCACGAAGGAACTATATATTGAATTGGGATAGTGGGGAATGAAGGATGGTTGCACACACAATCGATATGGTAGTCAGATTTTTAATTACGGCTTGGAAGTACCGGAGACAAGCAAACATACATTGGTTGCCTCATGGAGAAAACTGGAGAAACGTTCTTCACGAAAGGGAGGTTTCAGTTTACTGCAGCTAATCATCATTGCGCCCCATGTGTCCGTTAGTTCTTCCGACGCTTCTATTGTACACACACCCACGCAAGTCACTACGGCAGCTCTTCCTTCGCTTCCATTACACACACACTCACATACAGCTGTTCTTCCATCGCACGCGCTCACATAAAGCCACGTACAGCAGTTCTGTGTTGATTATCCGCATGAGGAGCGGCTGGCCGAGTGACTAGAATGCTGGGTTCTCATTCGGGAGACCCGGGTTCGAATCCTCGGTAAGGTGTGGATTCTTCTTTGTTTTGGGCAAAAATTAAATCCTAACCTGCACAGCTCGCAGCGATTGCACTAGCCAGGTGGCCTTAATTCGTCAAGCTCAAGACCTCCTTTACCCCTGTCCTACACCGCAAGATACTACAGGTAGTAGATGACAACCTTGTTTGTTTGTCCTGCTCTTTTCTGGCGATTACAATATTCAGTCTGAGCGTATGCATTCCACCAGGTTTATACTCAATTTGGAGGGCTGAGTGGTCTCGAGCTCGAGTGCTGGAGGTCCCGGGTTCAGGATCCGGCGAGGATCGGGATTTATTTAAAAAATCCACCTGGACTTCCAGTAATAAAATCTCCCCTGGTCTCTGGGTAGTGAGATCGCACGCCCGTGTGTATTTTGCGCACGTAAAAAATCCCTTGGTAGTTGGAAATCGAAAAAGAGTAGCCTAACGGCGCTGCCCGGGCAAAAAAATCTACCGAAAGTATTTCAGGATCCTCGCCGATGCAACGGAGTTCGTGCATTGAGCTGAGTTTCTCCAGACTCAGGTTTGAGGTAGGATGAAAACGACGCACTTATGGGTTAAACCGTGTGCTGTGATGTTGATCCAACGGCTAAAACTAAAACTAAAACTATTATACTGAATTTACTTGAAAATCCTTGTCTCGACTCACCCTCTCTGATGGCGCTGAATATTTCAGTTTGGTTCATTGGCTGAGCCTTTGAAACTGTGGCAGTGCCATCTTGGCTATCGGCTCCTTTATTGTGACAGTGTCGGCTTGATTTGGTACGAACATAAATGTAATTTGTGAAGTACAGGCGGTCGGCGTGATGCTGACCTGATTGGGCTATACAAGTGTGGGTCTTGGTCTCTGTGTGTAAGGCGTCTTAAAGTGTCTAAAAGAATCCTTTACTTTACTTTACTTTACTTTACTTACTTTACTTTACTTTACTTTACTTTACTTTACTTTACTTACTTTACTTTACTTTACTTTACTTTACTTTACTTTACTTTACTTTACTTACTTTACTTTACTTTACTTTACTTTACTTTACTTTACTTTACTTACTTTACTTTACTTTACTTTACTTTACTTTACTTTACTTACTTTACTTTACTTTACTTTACTTACTTTACTTTACTTTACTTTACTTTACTTACTTTACTTTACTTTACTTTACTTATGAATGTGAGTGCGAACTGTGGAGCCCTGCAGTGATTCAACCCAGTATTCGCTGAACCTGCCTCGATGTTTCAGAGAATGATTAATGAATCCTTTAATTTGAATCATAGGTCTAGTTTAGTGACTTAAGCCTGCGTAGTTATTGTTGGAGACTAGTTGTGTTAATCGCTTTCTATAATGATTTGCAGTTTGAAAACATCTAAATATAACTGTTCATTTCTCTAATGGAAATGTACACTGCTAAAGAACAGGAACTGAATTACTCGGAGCGACTACTTAATAGATTCAGTTCCAAGCAAAACGTAGGTCTAGACAAAACACGTTTTTTTTCTCTCGCATATCCTTAACAGGACATCGCTATCAACATCAGCATCTTTAATCTGATTGTTGATTTCTTGGCAAGATTACGCTCAGTAGTTTGCCATTGCTTTCTGAGCGACCGGCTCACATACCCCGTAAGTTATCGACTCGGAGAGAACCGCTACAAATTCCCACGCAACGTCACGTTGCTCACGAGAGTATACGGGATTATGGAGAAAGTCGTGTAAACCCTAGACCAGGGAGACCGGCCCAAATACGGTACACAATCAAATAAACAAGTATTATCATGTAAATTTCCATTCACTGAGTACTGAAACTGTGGAAGATATCACGAAACGAAACAGATAACACGATGACACTAGCATGGCGATATATCGTCCTTCTGTCCAAATGGGCGTTCACATTTGGCGATGTATTATCCTTCGGCATTGAATCAATTAAGACCTCATTACATGTACAGTGGTGGGCATAAATCTTGTTTATAAAAATATATGTTTACAAAGTGTACAGTTTTAGCGGAAGAGTCAGGTGTATTGTGCAACCGGCATAGTTACACACAAACACGTACACACAAACACGTGCACGCGTTGAGTTATTTATACGAATCAAGGCCTGTGCGACACCCCAGCGATGTTCAAACCTCTGACGTCCATGACAAAGGCTAGTGTGCGACTATTTACTGATTAAGTGTCGAAGGGTATTATATCGCAAAACGTTACCTCTCAATTGGACAGAAGAACGATATATCGCCTTACTAGGATCATCGGGTTATTTGTTATGTTTCGTGGTATCTTCCGCAATTTCAATGCTTAGTGATTGGGTATTTACATTATAACACTTGTTAATTCGATTGTGCACCATATTTGGTCCTAAACTACCTTTTGTTTGGCACCGAATCAATTTGTTATAAAGCCAAAGGACTTGTGATAATCAAATTAAAGATAGTGCCGAGTGTTTAAAGGATTAACTGTCACGAAGTCATATCAGTGTGAAGTGTTACATTTGAAAACTTGGTATTCCTGTAACATTGTTGTTGGCTTATTAGGTTTAATGCGGTATTACATGCATGCGTGTGGGAAGTGTTAGCTCCAGGAACCTATCACTATTGTTGTTGCGTGCGTTGAGAGCTTCGCACTGAACACGCTGTCATATTTTGGGTGTGTCAAGCTTTATCTACTTGCAAACGGAAGTGGATACTTCTCCAGGTAACAGAAAAGATAAGAGTGTAGAAAATAAGGGGTCACGGATGTCCAGTTGACACCGAAATAGACATGAATTAAATATATAGACAGGAATCTGCACCCACGCACACACACACACACACATATACAGACACACACACACACATGCACGCGCGCATGCACACACACACACACACATGCAAAAGTTTCACAGTAAATATAACATATTGAACCAAACAAAGACAACGGAGCACACTTCACAGTTGTTATTAATTTATTAAATGTGCCATATGTTTTAAAGATATGCGGTCCGATCTATTAGCTGCCAAACATGTAAAACGGTCACCAGTGTTGATGCCTGCAGATCAAGGTCACAGTCAGAAGTGCAAGTAGATCTCTCCTTTTCACGCCTAAGGCACATTGGGTATACAGGAAGGCCCCGCTATACGTCGCTTCGGTTTACGTCGTTTCGCTATAACGTCGTTGTCACAATTGGACATTACTTCACTTTACGTCGCTATGTTCCGGCATATCGTCCTCACCTATGTTGTTATGCTGCGTTAACGTCACCATTTTACATTTTGTGCGTGCGTTTTTCCAGGATTTTATCGTGTAATCACCCATAATGAGTTCAAAGAGCACAGTAAGTGCTGAAAGTGTGTCTGGTTGTAGGAGAACCAGGAAAAGTGTTACTCTTGAGGTGAAGTTAGATGTGTTACGTTATTTTGAGGCTGGCGATCGGGCTGTTGATTTCGGTAAAGTCCATGGTTTACCTCCAACAACGGTAAGGACAATTCGTGCAGGTGATGACAAAATCAAAAAGGATGCTAAAAACGTAACCCATTTGAGTGCTTCCAAGATCACTCGCACCAGAAATACTCTTATGGAGAACATGGAAGCACTATTGGCCGTCTGGATTGAAGACCAGAACCAATGAAATATGCCCGTGAGCAAGATGGCTAGCCAAGAGAAATCAAAGTCTCTCTATGAAGATCTAGCTAAAAAAAAAGCGGGTGAGAGCAGTACTAGTAGTGCTGATGATAGTTTTGGAGCGAGTCATGGTTTTAATGCCTCTACGTCCCAATAACTCTACCACTCGCCCTCTAACCTACCGCTGTTTCGTCTTCTTCTTCAGCATTCCGAGCCTTTGCGGTTCTTTGCTGCAGATACAAGCCGTCTCCATTCGTCTCTCTATTTAGCCAATAAATATCAACAACCATAAAAATAGACATTACATAATACACTGTAGGTGGTTAATCACGCCAGCCGCCTTTACTTCCCAAGACAGTTCCTAGCACCCATATTTAGGTTGGGTAGACCTGGGAGCCAAGATCAATTTTTGAAATACAATTTCGAAACCGCCCTGATGCGACAAACCAATACCAGTGGTACTACAGGGGAACGTCTATAGTCTGTCCAGAAAAGAATGCCTTCATTCATGATCAATTATTTTGAAAACTGTCTGTTGCATCGTTATGACATTTTTCCTGCCGTCTTATATTTACCCCCACCCAAGGAATATGTCTTTGATAGGTACAAAAGCAACTTAAATCATGGAAATCGGCGACATTTCTTTGATGTTTTGATGAAAAACTAGTGATTTCTCGCTAACAAACTTGTTTTACAGTAATACCAATTCCCCCACCAGTTCGGATGACAAACACAAGGCGTATCCAGATTCGTATAGGACTGGGTGCAATGTCTACTCTCCTGAGACGGAACATGATTACCTGTTTTGCACGACGAATATAGCTTTGAATGTCTCTGTAGTGGGCTTCCTTCTTAACGGTCAAGATGTTGGTCCTCTTTCCATTGAAGTTTATAGAATGATTCGTATGTTCGTGTGTTGTCTCCTCATTTGACAACGTGTTTCTTCTCACGTTTCTTGTTATTCCACAATATGTCAGTTCCCACCGCAATATTACTCTTCGGTTGGTATTCAGTGCGTCTAGAGCTTTTTGATTTTTCATTGTCAGTTATTTGTCACCGTTGAGGGCTTACGGAATTGAAAATTCATCACTGTGGAATACAAACTGTTGCCATTAACAAATGTATTGTTTATGCCGATGCTGTAATGTTTAGGGCCAGCAATTCTTCTGAATATGTGGAGCAAAATATCCCAGTAGGTATGCATGTGGATTAATGTCTGCGATCTGCCCAGGCCTTAATCGGTGTCGGACGATTCCAGTAGGTTGATGACTGCTATCGGTTGCATAAAATTCAATCCATCCTTTCTCCAATAGTCATCTTCCTCTTTCAACACATGGTCCTCACATTTTTTCCAGCAACTTTTATCAATTTTTAATAGCGCGGTCTGAATTAGTATCTTGACGTCAGACAATTTGAATAGATTGATTGATTTAGAAACCGACATCACAGCATTCGTGTCATTCCCATAAGTGCTCCGTCCCCATCCTCAGCAGCCAGCGAAGAGTTCCAACACCAATAATTCCAGTAGCAACCTGATTATATGTCCGTCTCGCCTTTCCTCTGAGTGTCGAGCCTCGGCCAGATCCCCTCGTCACTCCTCGCTGCCTCATTCTTGCCAGTCTATGGTGATCTATTTGCTCCTCCGAGGTGTACTCGTGCTCCCACAAGACCGCAACCACGTCTGCCTTATCATGCATCAATGCCGTAGGTATTAGACAAGATGGTCTTTCTAAGGATAGAAGCACTGTATTCTCGAGCCAATCGCTAAATACATTGCCATTAATCTCATTATGATAATCCCTATTGTCTGTATGCTTTGATACGAACACGAGTCCAGCATTCTGTAGTAAACCATTTTGAGTACTACCAGCATGGGCTATGACGAAACGCTGTCCTTTACTGCTGGGCACACATCGAGTTATCTTTCCGTCCACTGATTGCCATTCCTTTTCACTTGTGTGGTGTGCATTGATCCAGGTTTCATCCAAATACACTATGTCATAATTTTATTTGCGCATTTCCCTTATTTCACGTAGGTATCTGCTTCTCGTGGCTCCTAAATGCGGTTGCTCGCAAATGATATTTCTACCTCCTTTGTACTTTCTAAACGTGAAGCCTTATATGATAGGATCCACATTAATGACACACCTCTAAAGATACTACGACACCACTGAACACTCCCCGTTTCACTTCTCAGGGCTCTTTTCGTAAGGCCAATCCCGTGAATAACGTGTAAATTTACTATTGAACGCTAATGTTTCCTCGTGAAGATGTAATACTTCTAATAATGTGCACTTCATCTCTGTCCCGTAAATTATATACCGCATATAAATAAACTTTGAAATCTGCTGTACAATCTCCCGAACAAAATTTTTTTTGTTGGGTGGACATCATGATAAGGTTATATGCTAAATCTCATCATTTTCTCTCAGCTGGTTACTGAGATATGGAATTTTATATTGGGGCAGACAAATGTAAATGCACTTCTTTCTTTTTTTTTATAGCCACCACGCTATCGCTGTCACCTCATCTAGGCTAGCTAGAAGAAAATCCTCCAGTGTAGTACATACGTTTGTGGAATTAAAATCAAATAATTGCACGGAGACCAATATGAATTGTGAGAGTGTAGAAGGTAACTGCATTGAAATCTGTGAACAATCCAGCAGTGGCCAAGTTAATTTCTATCACTTCAACGACCGGAAGTCAGTTTCTGGGATAGTTATTTCCCAGCGCTCATAATTGCAAGCCGGCATTCGCAAAAACACTGTTACCCTTTTAAGAGTTCATATTTATATAAAATACAGCGATACCGAGAGTTCTTGGTAGGGTAATGTGGTTGCGTTCCCTTGATTGCCGCATCCACACAGTCTATACAAATATGGGGTTAGCACCATACAGATAATACAATAATAGCGAAAGAAAAAAAAAATAAAGAGCGTATATCATACACATGATACGCCTTAACTGACTAATTATCATGGGATGATTAATCGTCTTAAGCCACTTCCTGCATCTGCCATGGACTTATATACAGTAATTAAAAAAGTCGCTTAAAAGTCGACAGGTCGACTTAATTGCACCGGGTTTATCCCATATGGCCCAGTCTCTTTTTGCAGCGTGGAAAGGGTCGCACAAAGCACGAACTCCGTAGCTCCAGCGACGACCGTCAGGAGACTCCGAAAAATGCACTCGTGAAAACGAAGAACGCGGCCCGGCATCGAACTCACAACCTTCGGAGCCTGAGTAAGACGGTTTGACCACTTCGCCACGGAGAGTGCCATTTAGTTTTCCAACTGCAACCCCCTTTAATTTGGTATATAACAGAACATGTGTGCTGTCATATTAACAACTTTTAAGTCATAACTGTGACACACCCCTACTTCCCATTTTCTGTCATCGATTTCTGTTTGGTCCATACCTACTTGTTGTTTGGTACTGAATCTGTTAAGAGAACAACAGCACGACGAATGGAAGGCGGTAGAGGGAATAGGGGCACACCGAGACAAATGCTGGATGGACTGGGAAGGTAGCCTGGGGGAATATCATCAGTGGAATTGAGTCAGAGCACCAAAATATCGTGACCTGTGGAGATGCATGCACGTCAACACCAGTTCACATACCGCCTATATTGAGAGGCCAGAGTTCGTCAGTTGCGTAAATTTACATTGAAAATGTGCGGGTGTAAAAGGTATTGAATAAAGAGATTTGAAATAAATTAGAGGTCTCAGCGCTGTGGTTTCTACACATAGTAATAAGAATCCCATGGACAGTCAATAAGACCAATGTACTGTACAAGCAATACCAGAGGCAAATTTACAAATGCACATGATTACTCACGACAGGAACAAGACACTTGTCAAAGTGGCCAGGCCACCTGTCTCGCGCTGTCCCGACAACACCCGCTTAGCGCCGTTTGGTCTTTACAGATGGAGTGCACATTGACTATGAGAACGAGCGCCATTCAGTGTCGTTATATTTTCGTACAGTTTTTGTCATTATCATAAAGTGCCCTGCCAGCTGGCATAGGTGTTCATGTCTCTCCACAGATCGCGGTCTTTGGTGTTCTGGATCAACTCTGCTGATGATATTCCTCCATGCCACCGTCTCAATCCATCCAGCATCATTTCTCTTAGTCTACCTCTGCTTCTTTTCCCCTTGATCTTTCCAGTTGTCACGATATTCTCCAATGTCTCTCTTCTCATCACATGGCAAACGAAAGCTGTTTGTCTCTTTCTTATTGTTGTATATAATATTCTGGTTTCATTAGCCTCTTTCAGACAGTCGTTGTTAGTTACTCTGGCAGTCCAAGGAATTCACAACGTCCGTCTCAAGAACCACGTCTCCGTTGCCTCCAAGGTGTTTCTATTTTTATACAAGTGTAAACTTGTCCACTTGTTTGAGTTATACAGTCGAGAAAAGGGCTGTGGCAGTGGGAGATAGCTCTCCTGTTCTCCAGGTATAATCTATGACAGGTAGTTTTAATCTGTGCCATGTACATGAGTAGGCATCTCTGCAAACAACCATGACAGAGCGTGATGCGCAAACAAATGGTGACCTTTAACCTGCCAGCATCTGAAGGCCGGTCATTATATTTGACACTGTGGATTAGGACTTAAACAACCAGAGTATCATACCCTCTCTCTGTACGTCTGTCTGCTTGTCTTTCTCTCTCGATCTCCCTCTCTTTCTCTCCTTTCCTCTTTCTTTCTCTCCCTCTCTCTTTGTCTCCCCCTTCTCTCTTTCACGATCACCCTGTTTCTGCCTGTCTGTCATTGTTCTCTCTATCTCCCTTTCTTACTCTCCATCTTTCTTTGTCTCCCTCGCTCTCTCTTTCGCGATTACTCTGTCTCTGTGTCTGTCTTTCTCTCTCTATCTCCCTCTATTTATCTCCCTCTCACCCTCTTTGTCTCACCACCCTCCCTCTTTCATGATCCTTCTGTCTCTGTCTGTCTTTCTCTCTCTATATCCCTCTATTTCTCTCCCTCTCTCCATCTTTGTCTCACCACGCTCTCTCTTTCATGATCCCTCTGTTCCTGTCTGTCTTTCTCTCTCTATCTGCCTAACTTTCACTCTCCCGTTTTGTCTTCCCTGGCTCAATCTTTCACGAGCTCTCTCCCTGCACTGACCAGACAGCCACAATATGCATAACAACAGAGTATAGCATTGAGATGAACACTCAACTTTATCATAGATTCCTGGAACATGAAAGGGCTGTCAACAGAATTGATAGCGAATCTCTTCGAAAATTTGAGACACATAATTGGATCCAATAGAAGAACATTAACCAACCGGAAGTTTTAAATTCAACGTAATGCCGATGTAGGGCTTGAACCACCGACCTATACATTAGACAACCGGAAGTGTTAAGAGTGAACCCTCTTATTCTTTCGACCACGCCGACGTCTGTGGCAGACATACATGAATTGTGGGGTTCTTCATAAAGGAAACAATAACAGACACTTGGAAAAAGAACGAACAAACGAACGAGCAAACTTTATTTTCAAAGGTTAAGAATCGGGCACACAGGCCCTTCTGACATTCTTCCCTTCTATCACTCTCTCTCTCTCATTCATTATTTCATCCACACATCATTCGAGGCTAACTGAGGACAGCAACAATATAAATGATATACATTATAAAGGTATGGAAGAAATGCAAAAATCACTACTACATGTCTCACTAAAATTAATGAATGATGTGGCAGTTGTTATTAGCTATGGGGAACATACTGTCTACCAAAAGAAGACTGACTGTTATAAAATAAATAAATATGTTTGCATATCCTTTACAGGACATCGCTGTCAACATCAGAATCTTTCATCTGATTGTTGATTTCTTGGCAAGATTTTGTTGATTTCTTGGCAAGATTACGCTCAGTAGTTTGCCATTGCTTTCTGAGCGGCCGGCTCACATACCCCGTAAGTTACCGACGCGATTCGAACCACTGCTGATTCTCACCGTCGTCATGTTACTTACGAGAGTATACAAGATTACGGAGAAAAGTCGCTAACCTCTAGGCCAGGAAGCCGGCTACTAACTGTTATACTAGTGTTTTATTATTGTTATTCTTCTTCTTCTTATTTTTATTATTATTAAGGGGGAAAGGTAATATGTACTGAGATAGTGTTCGAAAAATGTGCGATTATATGTGTACGGATTGGTGATGTCTTTGATTTCTTGTGGAAAATTGTTCCACATCTGAGCTGTGGAATACGCTAGGCTTGTTTTGTAAAGTCTATCCTCGGCATCGGAATGTGTAAGAAGAGAAGTGAGACAGGGATGCCTTTTGTCACCTCCACTATAGTACTGACTATACACTGGATTATGAGGAAAACAATTACTACCAGAAATAGAATTCAATGCCCGGGAAGGTTAACCCGGTCAACAAATGCCCGCAGAAGTCGGATGTGTCGGCCTAACGGCGCAAGAACGCAGCTCTGCTTTAAACAGGCACAACGCAGTCACATCCGAAAAAAAAAACTCTGGATGAACGCAGAAGAAGAAGAAGAATTCAATGGATTCCGACATAGCAGATTGTTGATCCGGACTTCGTTGGTGACACTACCTTCCTGTAGCACACTGGAAATGATATGCAGGGTAGAATAAACATAATAGATTGGAGTTCACAACAATAAGATCTAAAAATTCACAGGGACAAGACAAAGGTAATGATATTAACTTAGGTAAACGATAGCATGATATCGTTTGATGAAAAATTACTTCATGTGGTGAAATAAAATACATATTTAGGTAGCTTGAAACAAGTAAAGAGTTTCAAGTACCTAGGAAGTATAATATCATCAAATGGCAAATACGAAGACGAGATCGAAAATAAATGCAACAAGGCAAACCAACTAATTGGACAAATGGCACCAATACTAAAGAACAAACATGTATCAATAACTACTAAGAAAACACTTTACAACACAATCTTCCTGCCAACTCTATGTTACCAATGCCAAACCTGGACAATGACAGAAAAAGAGAAAAGAAAAATCACAACAACAGAAATGAGATTCCTGAGAAGAATACTCAATGCATCAAGAAGAGATTAAGATCAGAAATGAAGAAATCAGGACTAAAGTGGGGGTTATAGCTGTACTAGATTATATTAGAAGGCAGCAAGTCAAATGGTTTGGCCATGCAAGTAGATTACCGACTAACAGTATACCACAACAAGCAATGATGTACAGGCCAGAGGGAAGCTGAGGAAGAGGCCGACCACGTAAACGATGGACGCAGGGAATAACAGAGTCCATGGGAATATCGATACATGAAGCCCATAATCGGACACTCTCCAGCTGTTTATACTTCACCTCGACACCGCAAGGTACAAGAAGAACATGATGAGATGATATGTGATGAGACTTAGCTATCTATGTAGACACAAGTGTGGGAACAGAGATATTGAAATAAGAGTACACAATGCAAGAGCTTTCACAATAATAGGAAACTTGTAGTTATCATCATCACCAAGTGTCCTGCCAGCTGGCGTAAGCTTTCATGCCACTCCACAGATCTCGGGTTTTGGTGTTCTGGATCAACTCTGCCAATAATATTCCTCTAGGCCACCGTCTCAATCCATCCAGCATTATTTATCTGCGTCTGCCTGTGCATCTCTTCCCCTTGATTTTTCCAGTTTCACGATGTTCTCCAATGCCTCTCTTCTAATCACTTGACCAAAGACAGCTGTTCGTCTCAGTTTGTGGTTGTCACTGTCACCGACCGTTAGGGTAATTCTATTGAAACAGACAGAAATCCCTACCCAAGAGTTTGCCGACAGTCTCTAGAAATTATGGCTCGTGATAAGAATGTCTAAAGGGATGGTCCCGATAGGAGAGACTGGGATTCACTTGGTAGACAAAGGCAGAAGGTGAAGAACACTCGTGTCTGTAGGAAGACGCAACACGAATGTCTAGTTTATTTGTCGGTGATACTTCGTCAATTGATGAAGCCCACTGTTTGAGTAACCATTTCACTCACTCACTTGCACTCCTTGCATGCAGAGGATCAAGAATAGAGGAATTGGTGGCAATCTCAAACAATGAGTTGGAGTCGGCCCTAGCATTCGACAGGTGTACGATGCTCCTCCGGATTCCAGGTTCCGTCTCCACTAGTTGGTGGCTCTATGTTTCGGTAACCGGACCAGTTAGGTATCAGCAGTATCAGCAGCGAGGCTCCCCCAATAAAACAAACAGTCGAGCAGACTCTTTAGTGTCTTGGCAATAGCAAAGTGTCTTAGTGCTGGTGTTGTGTGTCCGTTGTGTGTGTATCAGATGCAGAATAGGAACAAAACATAGTTCCTCTCTGGTATTCTGTATCAAAAGCAAAGGGCAAATAGCTCTTATTAGCTTGGCTATTAATTGTATGACATGGTGATACACGTTGAAAAAGGGTCCAGAAGTGGACATATCCTAAGACAAAATGGTCCATTGGGTTAAAACAAGTATACAACTCTTTGTTTGAAAAAGGCATTACAAAATGTACATGGTTAAACTTGGAGTGACGCTGATGTGTTAATTGTGCCAAATTCCTTAATAACAACATTATGAGGAAGCCCCGGCATCCCGGGTCGTTCCCTCGATAGCTAAAGAAAAGGCCAACCATATATCAACCAACGCACACATCGATCTTTAGACGTAAAGCAATCAATTGTCACCACAGAGTCGTGAAGTGTACCCAACAGAATATACGAGCTAGTAGATAAGAATAAGACAAGCAGGCAAGATGGCTGAGATATTCCATGCATTGTGCTTTAGGAGGTCTCAGTTATCCCGTTTTGAGTTCTTTACTCCCCAAACTGAGATTCCTCAGCACACGGTATTTGCATTGAACTTCTGACCTTCAATACCATGCAGTTCAGCATCGCGTTGGATCAGGGTTAAGTAAATTTATATTTTAATATAAATCGCCTAGTAATATTGCCGGAATGTAAGAATCGTGTGCCACATATCTTTTCTACTCCTCTAGTCAAGCCATCGCCCTGTTTAGGGTTTTCTGGCAACCCACATGGGCATATATATATATATATATATATATATATATATATATATATATATATATATATATATATATATATATATATATATATATATATATATATATATATATATATATGCATCACATGTTTTCCTTTGACGTCTCCCATCTCACATCCCATTTTTCATAATGAAACAGAAGTAAGAATATCAAGGACAGGAAGATGTAATTTCCTATACTTAGGTGCTCAAAGACAAAGAAGCGCAACACTGACTTTTAGTGGGCGAGAGAAGAAAAGACAATAAGAAGAAATAGAGAAAGAGCACTGTATATATTCTCCTCAGTTAACAAGAAAAGGGGTAGAATTAGACAGAAGATTCCAGGAGTTCTTAGGGCAGGGGATATACTGTTGTATACCCCAGACAGAAGATTACACTGCTGGACTGTAACAGGATCAATGAGTTTACACACCAAACTACAGACTAAACAAAACAAATTAAGAACAACAAAATTAGGCTTTTATTGACAGAACTGCATGATTTAGTGACAAACAGGCATCCTGACATGTCACATAACTGACATATACAGAAATGGGAACCTATGTTCCCACAGTAATCACTGCTGCCTAACATCGCTATGCACATGACTAGGTACCCATCTCCACAAACCAACAAGGACATGGCAACAAAACAACAGAGCCTCAACGTAAACAACAACGGTAACAACAGGTATGGACTCTCTATTATTATCATCTCAGGACTCATGGACAGTCGGTACATACAGAAATGGGAATCTGAAATCCCACAGTTAGAGATAACTGCTGCCTAGTACTGACTACAGGGCGGTCTCTAAATGACAGTGAGACCTCAATCATATTCAGTTGAGTCGAAGGGCACCCTCAATACCCACACAAGACACGCGCATCACATAAGTCGACTGGGACCAGATACAGTGAAGAGCCATAACATAACGAATAACAAAACTATAACCCTAACAGCAGAGATATAGTGGCATAAACAGGTATACGAATGGGTATACGAAAGGGTATACGAACGGGTATACGAAAGGGTATACGAAAGGGTATACGAAAGGGTATACGAAAGGGGATGTGAGTGGCCTACGACATTAACCAGAGCTGGGGCTCAAGTTTGCTCTACAACAACAACCATGGCCAAGGGTCACTACCAAGAGTGGGCTTACAAATTGCCAGTCGTTTTCATGGATTTTCTCGGTCCTTGTGTGTGGACCACACAAGCCAGTCTTGGTTAAATCTAAAGGCATTTGTGACTCCCTGCTCTGGTCCAGTGACTGGGCAGGGCTGGTTAAAGCCTCCCTATTCTATACTACAGCGATCTACATAATCGCTCCTTCGGCCACGGTTCTCTGATTTGGAGAGACCGGGAAACTGACACGCACCTCTATTTATCAGTATTTTCTGAGCAGCTTCCCGTCATACCATAGGGAACTGCGAGGGACGCCGGTATTGGTAGCATCATCATCATCATCATCATGTATCGCGTCAAGCGATTACAATAAACAGGCATGGTAGGGAGATTTTGTGTTTACCAGTGTCAGAATATAAATGCGTACACACTCCTTACTATAATCGTAATTATTGTGTTATTACACTCACCCCCAATCTTATTGCTGCGATTAAGATCTGTTTTGGTATAATCTACAAGGATGAAATTAGATATGGCAGCTCACTTCAGTACAGTCTGCTCAGCACAGCAGCTATGGTCATTTTGCCCCGACCGCAAGTCGTTAGTTATGATTTCCGGTACGGTAGTACTAGTAAGGAGTCACGGAAATACATCCCCAGTCATGAGACTTTGTATTGTAGATATGGGTTGAAGACAATGGAAATATAATGCGACGTCATTTTAATAGATGACGTGGAAATGCATGCTGTCCCTAGTATTGCTGGCTATAGTTGTAGTGCAAAAAGTGTCCCGTCGTCAATATGACGTCATTATTAGTCATATAGGCACTGTACTAAATCCAGAATATAAATAGGAAATCAGCTAGCATAGGTTTGGTAATGTTTGCATAGTGATCTAGACTCATCTCGTCACAGTCATCAAAAATATAATGTAGTATAATACGTATAATGTTTAGCACTGGCGTAAATCATAACTATGGTGGATAGCATCGTCGAATGGATAAAAACGCGTGTTCTTGAACATCTGGTGTGCTGACATCTGGGTTCAACCCCTACACCGGTCAATTGGACTAAAATGTTGACCTCACGTCCTTGACTTGGGGATGTAAATGACAAGTACCTCTGAAGCCGGAGTGGATTCGCCTGATGGCGAGGGAGACCATTAATAGGGAAAGCTAATCCACACGCAAAATTCAGTCTATCACAACTATATGAAGTGTGTATGGACTACGCTTGAGTTTAAAGCGAGCGAGAGCACACACACACAAATCAGAACTATTGTATCCACCAGAAATATGTAGAACGACCAAAACAATGACAAATAAACTACAAACACCGATTAAATGACGTCTGCACAGAAAAGGACGACTCAAATATTGTGACAGAATCACTAGCCCGGAGCTTATGGAGAGAACCAAACAACCAAGAGTTGAGGAGAAGACACTGCCGCTGGGTAGGACACACATTGAGCAACCTGCTATAGTATAGCAAGAATGTCTTTTCTTTGGACCCACAAGACAGAACAAAAGGAGCACGATCTGAAAGAGAGATGAATAAGAGACAGAGGTGAATAAAATGAGGAGCAAAGGTGGGAGCTGCAGGAAATGGCAAATGACAGGAGGGTTTGGCCTGAGTTGGGTCACGGTCTTTGCTCTATGGGGGTTACGAGACAGCAGAGGAAGGTCACGGTCTATGCCTTATGGGGGTTACGAGACAGCAGAGGAAGGTCACGGTCTATGCTCTATGGGGGTTACGAGACAGCAGAGGAAGGTCACGGTCTATGCCTTATGGGGGTTACGAGACAGCAGAGGAAGGTCACGGTCTATGCTCTATGGGGGTTACGAGACAGCAGAGGAAGGTCACGGTCTATGCTCTCTGGGGGATTCGAGACAGCAGAGGAAGGAGAATGAATTCCACCATGGTGACTGCATGTCTGCAGTTCTTAAACTTGAAACCACATACTGTAATGTTGAAAAGATGTATGTATTTCAGATACCAGTATTGTACATAAGCAAAGTATAACGGGCACGTTTAGACGCATTGACGCGTATTGGGCATACGGGGCTAGATGAATATTTGTAGAGATCAACCGAGACTCAGTGGGTGATATGGTCAGCAACAAATTGGCTGCCTTAACTTTCCAAGATATTTCTTGATGCCCATCTTAGACTGGATCGTCCTGCAAGCCTAAATACATTTTCTAGCCTAAAGAAATAACAGTGGAGGATTGCTTGCTTGCTTGCTTCAGCATGAAGTCATGTATGTCGAATGAAGACATCCTGTTGTCCAACATCAGTGTGATGTCATACCGAACTGAATAAACTCTATGGACCACAGTGTGAACTAAAAACGACGATGAAATTGATTCAAGAGCGAAAACTGCAGACATAGACAATAAATGTCAAGCGAACGAACTTAAGAAGAAGAGGAAGTGGTGGAGGAGAAGGCTTAGTAGAAATGAGAGCCCGTGCCAAATGTAAAATTCTGAATCCGTCCGGATGGGGAGCGAAACTATGACCATCGAGCGGCAGGCGTGTATCCAGCGACAACGCTACCAAGTTTGCAGCAAATGCACAATTAAAGTCGAGATGTACATATTGTAAGGTTCCTTTCTTGTATTCTGATATTATTCTGTGCCGTACATGTTTGTGTCTTTGTAGGTCAATAGGGTACTCACTGGTAAAGACTTTTGTGGAAACGTTCGCCGGAACCTGTATGTGTTTGTACTTTGGTCGAGCTTTCTTGTATTGTCTTGTGTTTATTTGTACTTCAGTACTAGCTCGACAGCAGTCAACCCCTTGTTCGATACTATCCCGCCATAGCTGGTTCTCTGTATTAGAAAAACAACATTGCTTTATTGATTTATTATTACATCGATTTCTTTACTCAATAAAACTAATTATTTCCACACTTGATGATAACTGATCAATACGATGACTTTATTGGTAGAGATTCAGTTGGATATCTTCATTGACTTATTGGTAGTGTTTTTTATAATCATTTTGGAGTTTATAAAATACGCGTCTTTGTCATTTTATTTGATTTACTACAAAAAGATAAGCTTACCGTATTAAACAGATCGAGGCTAATAGTGAGAGAAAAGTGTTGACAGCCTGTCGTCACTGCATGGACATGGGTCAGTGTACGAAATGACACAAGATATTGACATCACCAGATATGGAGAAGCTTGATCGTTCACGCCAATAGGCAAGACACTTTATGATGATAAAAACACGCGCGGAAAGGTGAAAGATTCAATAAACAACAGGAGTTTGGTATGAAACTGTTGAGAGACCATGCGCCATTGCGAGAATGAAAGAAATATAGTCAGAAGAAAACGAAGAAGAAGAAGAAGAAGAAAAAGAAGAAGAAGAAGAAGAAGAAGAAGAAGAAGAAGAAGAAGAAGAAGAAGAAGAAGAAGAAGAAGAAGAAGAAGAAGCAGAAGCAGAAGAAGAAGAAGAAGAAGAAGAAGAAGAAGAAGAAGAAGAAGAAGAAGAAGAAGAAGAAAGCATACAAACAACGTTTCGGTGTATTATATGAACAACATTACAGCCTGGGATTCTGAGATGAGATAAGATTTGTTTTTCGGAGACTCGTCGGGCTCGTCGCTGGAGCTACATATTTTGTGCTTTGTTAGCCCCCTTCCGCGCTGCGGCATATGGGATAAACGCGGTGCAATGAAGTCGATCCTGTCGACTTTTAAGCGACTAAGATAAATCGCACACTTTTTCATATGTTGATTATCTTTTCATTGTTAGCATTTTTTTCCTTTCCATTATTCTCCTTCAGTTATTACGCCTTAATGTAGTCACTGGGACGCAGAGGTGTTTCCAAGGCACCAGGGCCAGGATTTATACTGGCCAAGACCTACTAACACCTTCTAGTCGTGCGTCCTGGGCAACAGGTCACTTCGGAGTCCTGGCTAACGCAGTAGGATCGATGATGCCCCCGAAGCCGGAGAGTATCTGCCTGCACGGCGAGGAACCACCAGTCTGCACACCAATAAGCCAGACATGGGACAACGGATACTCACGCAAACCTCAGTCCTGTATGACATCACACTGAAGTTGGACAATAGGATGCCTTCATCCGACATACAGGACTTCACGCTGGAGTTCACAGCCAGCAAACACAAGCAAGCAAGCAAGCATGTAGTCACTATAGTGTCTTCCCCGTGTTTATATGTTGTGTTTTATGTGTTTGTTTGCTGATGAAGGCTAGTCGCCGCAACGTCCTATAGTTTCCGTAACTGTGTTCTGTAAAGCTGCATTTTGTCGTGCTATTGTATACGGTGTATTATATGCATTCTACAAATGTTGCATGTCGTTTGCAGAATGTTGCAATCAAACCCAAGTTGTTTTTTCTAGTCAATTTTACGTTAAGTAGTTTGCCATTGCTTTTTGAAGGAGAAGTTGACGTTTTAAGTCCAACTTAATGCTGATGTGGGAGTTGAACCACCTACCCCGCCATCAGCGCACCGGAACGCACTATTCGGCCACGCTGACTTCATATATGCACTATAAAAAAGTTAGTTGCATATCCGTTACAGGACGTCGCCGTCAACCCCAGCATTATTTTTTGGCTGTTTGTGATTTCTTGCCAAGTTTACATTCACTAGTTTTCCATTGCTTTCTGAACGGCCGGCACTCATGCCATTTTATAAAAACCAGCGAAAGGCGGTCTGATGCCAAATCGCCAGCATCTGTGTTTCGGACGTGGTATACGGGATTTTGAACTGCGTCCGTCAACCCTTCGCCACTGAGCTGGCTTATGCACTATCAATACTAGCTGTAAAATGGGCCGACTTGTTTCTGTTACTGTGTTTATATTTTAAGTATCATCGATGAAATATCGGGTGTTTGTAAAGTCTCACTACACTTTATATGTAGAACAGATTTGATGATGTTATTAAACATGTGCATGAAACACATGCATGAAATTACTTACAATTGTCACCGCTATGGTCTAATGCTGTTTTAGGGAAGCTGGAAAGTACCAATGAAATATTCGTTATACCTCGTAACAGGTGTTGGAAATGCCCACCACAGGTTTCAATACACAACTGTACACGCCTCTTCATATAGTAAAATACCTTCTGTAACATGTCTGGAATGTAAATGAACAAATTAGGAAGAAATTAGAAGCAACAGAGATGTGGTTCCTGAGACGAATGTTGCGAATTCCCTGGACTGCCAGAGTAACTAACAACGACTGCCCGAGACATGCTAATGAAACTAGAACATTATATACAACAATAAGAAAGAGACAAACAGCTTTATTCGGTCATGTGATGAGAATAGAGGCATTGGAGAACATCGTGACAACTGGAAAGATCGAGGGGAAAAGAGGCAGAGGCAGACCAAGAGAAATGATGCTGGATGGATTGAGACAGTGGCATGGAGTAATACCATCAGCAGAGTTAACCCAGAACACCAAAAACCGAGATCTGTGGAGAGCCATGAATGTCTACGCCAGCTGGCAGGGCACTTGATGATGATGATGATGAAAATGATGATGATAATGAAGATGATGATGATGATGATGATTGAACATGTCTGTCGTTATTTCTTGAATGATAATTCTGGTTGCTTCTGTCAGGTCCTCAGTTATGTGTACATTATGTTTGTAAACATTTCCTTTCAAGAAACCGCATAAAATTACTCCAGCAGACGACAGCCATTCGCTGCATATTGCTTCACAATGGACCGTTGAATACATTTTCCATGACGTCATCAAATGTGTTCTACATACAAAGTGTAGTGATGTTTTACAAACACCCGGTGGTTGAAGCAATCATAATTTGACATGATGTTGCTGGTTTGTGAGTGGGAGACTCACTCCTGTATGTGAATGAGGTCGACAGACTTATAACAATAAAAGATGACTCAGCTCTTAAGGTTATCCTGGTTTTTGACGGCTCCCCTAACCGTCAACACAGCGTGCTTATTAGAGCAAAGCCGACTTTCAATACTGCTTTCACTATATAGTGAATTTCAAATGGCGAAATTCTCATTGAAAAAGTTTGTGACCTGCTTGTAACCGCGAGCAGACAGGTAGCCCAGCGCGTTAGTTTGGTAAACAGAATTCCACCCCTTGCAGATTACAAACAGAAATTATTTTGACATAGGCTGGCGTGTTATTTGTGGTTGTGCTCCTGTGTGATTCAGCAGAACTGAAGGAAATATAATCTTGCAGTGTCTTTCGGGCCAGAGAATATAAAGGTAATAAATATAATAATATAATATAGCATAATACCATGTATTTACCTGGAACAGGCTAATGAAAGTAGAATATGCGCAATAAGTTAGTTGCATATCTGTTTACAGGACGTGTAGCAGTAAACATCAGGTTTCATTGGCTGTGTGTGAGCTCCTGGTAAGTTTACGTTCCGTAGTTTGTCATTGCCAGTTCCGTGGCGATGGCGTTACGGACGCAGTTCGTAATTCCCCTTACCCGCGTTCGAAACATAGCTGCGTGGGATTTGGCAGCAGACCGCGTTGCGCTGGTTTTTAACGAGTTGGTATGCAAGCTGTTCGTTCAGAAAGCAATGGCAAACTACTGAACGTAAACTTGGCAAGATATCAACAACATCAGTAAAATGCTAGTGCTGACAGCGGTGTCTTGTGAAAAAGGATATGCAAAGAAGAAAAAATATTCATTGTCTTCTGAATGACAGACACTCATATCATTGTATGAAAACCAACGCAAAGCGGCCTGCTTCCAAATCGCGGGCAGCTGTGGGTTGAACGGTGCAGGATTGCGTTCCGATCCCCTTCGCCACAGTACCCGCAGATACGCAAGAATAAAACAGAGAAATAGTGTTCTTTGGTTATATAGTGAGAAGAGGAATAGTGTTCTTTGGTTATATAGTGAGAAGAGTAATAGTGTTCTTTGGTTATATAGTGAGAACAGAAATAGTGTTCTTTGGTTATATAGTGAGAACAGAAATAGTGTTCTTTGGTTATATAGTGAGAACAGAAATAGTGTTCTTTGGTTATATAGTGAGAAGAGAAATAGTGTTCTTTGGTTATATTGTGAGAAGAGAAATAGTGTTCTTTGGTTATATAGTGAGAACAGAAATAATGTTCTTTGGTTATATAGTGAGAAGAGAAATAGTGTTCTTTGGTTATATAGTGAGAAGAGAAATAGTGTTCTTTGGTTATATTGTGAGAAGAGAAATAGTGTTCTTTGGTTATATTGTGAGAACAGAAATAGTGTTCTTTGGTTATATAGTGAGAAGAGAAATAGTGTTCTTTGGTTATATAGTGAGAAGAGAAATAGTGTTCTTTGGTTATATAGTGAGAAGAGAAATAGTGTTCTTTGGTTATATTGTGAGAACAGAAATAGTGTTCTTTGGTTATATAGTGAGAACATAAATAGTGTTCTTTGGTTATATAGTGAGAAGAGAAATAATCTTCTTTGGTTATATAGTGAGAAGAGAAATAGTGTTCTTTGGTTATATAGTGAGAAGAGAAATAGTGTTCTTTGGTTATATAGTGAGAAGAGAAATAGTGTTCTTTGGTTATATAATGAGAACAGAAAAAGTGTTCTTTGGTTACATAGTGAGAAGAGACATAATAGTTTTCTTTGGTTATATAGTGAGAAGAGAAATAGTGTTTTTTGGTTATATAGTGAGAACAAAAATAGTGTTCTTTGGTTATATAGTGAGAACAGAAATAGTGTTCTTTGGTTATATAGTGAGAAGAGACATAATAGTGTTCTTTGGTTATATAGTGAGAACAGAAATAGTGTTCTTTGGTTATATAGTGAGAAGAAACATAATAGTGTTCTTTGGTTATATAGTGAAAACAGAAATAGTGTTCTTTGGTTATATAATGAGAAGAGAAATAGTGTTCTTTGGTTATATAGTGAGAAGAGAAATAGTGTTCTTTGGTTATATAGTGAGAAGAGAAATAGTGTTCTTTGGTTATATAGTGAGAAGAGACATAATAGTGTTCTTTGGTTATATAGTGAGAAGAGAAATAGTGTTCTTTGGTTATATAGTGAGAAGAGACATAATAGTGTACTTTGGTTATATAGTGAGAACAGAAATAGTGTTCTTTGGTTATGTAATGAGAAGAGAAATAGTGTTCTTTTGTTATATAGTGAGAAGAGAAATAGTGTTCTTTGGTTATATAGTGAGAAGAGAAATAGTGTTCTTTGGTTATATAGTGAGAAGAGACATAATAGTGTTCTTTGGTTATATAGTGAGAACAGAAATAGTGTTCTTTGGTTATATTGTGAGAACAGAAATAGTGTTCTTTGGTTATATAGTGAGAAGAGAAATAGTGTTCTTTGGTTATATAGTGAGAAGAGAAATAGTGTTCTTTGGTTATATAGTGAGAAGAGAAATAGTGTTCTTTGGTTATATTGTGAGAACAGAAATAGTGTTCTTTGGTTATATAGTGAGAACATAAATAGTGTTCTTTGGTTATATAGTGAGAAGAGAAATAATCTTCTTTGGTTATATAGTGAGAAGAGAAATAGTGTTCTTTGGTTATATAGTGAGAAGAGAAATAGTGTTCTTTGGTTATATAGTGAGAAGAGAAATAGTGTTCTTTGGTTATATAATGAGAACAGAAAAAGTGTTCTTTGGTTACATAGTGAGAAGAGACATAATAGTTTTCTTTGGTTATATAGTGAGAAGAGAAATAGTGTTCTTTGGTTATATAGTGAGAACAGAAATAGTGTTCTTTGGTTATATAGTGAGAAGAAACATAATAGTGTTCTTTGGTTATATAGTGAAAACAGAAATAGTGTTCTTTGGTTATATAATGAGAAGAGAAATAGTGTTCTTTGGTTATATAGTGAGAAGAGAAATAGTGTTCTTTGGTTATATAGTGAGAAGAGAAATAGTGTTCTTTGGTTATATAGTGAGAAGAGACATAATAGTGTTCTTTGGTTATATAGTGAGAAGAGAAATAGTGTTCTTTGGTTATATAGTGAGAAGAGACATAATAGTGTACTTTGGTTATATAGTGAGAACAGAAATAGTGTTCTTTGGTTATGTAATGAGAAGAGAAATAGTGTTCTTTTGTTATATAGTGAGAAGAGAAATAGTGTTCTTTGGTTATATAGTGAGAAGAGAAATAGTGTTCTTTGGTTATATAGTGAGAAGAGACATAATAGTGTTCTTTGGTTATATAGTGAGAACAGAAATAGTGTTCTTTGGTTATATAGTGAGAAGAGACATAATAGTGTTTTTTGGTTATATAGTGAGAACAGAAATAGTGTTCTTTGGTTATATAGTGAGAAGAGAAATAGTGTTCTTTGGTTATATAGTGAGAAGAGAAATAGTGTTCTTTGGTTATATAGTGAGAAGAGAAATAGTGTTCTATGGTTACATAGTGAGAAGAGAAATAGTGTTCTTTGGTTACATAGCGAGAAGAGAAATAGTGTTCTTTGGTTACATAGTGAGAAAAGAGGTAATGGAAAACCATGTGGCGAGTAGAAAGATTTACGGCGAAAGAGACAGAGGCAGACAGAGAGCAATGATGCTGGATGGCCTTTGATGATAGCATGGAAGAATATCATCAGTATAGTTGATCCAGAACACCAAAGACCGAGATATATAGAGACATGAATGCCCGGGAAGGTTAACCCGGTCAACAAATGCCAGCAGAAGTCGGATGTGTCGGCCTAACGGCGCAAAACGCAGCTCTGCTGTAAACAGGCACAACGCAATAACGTCCGAAAAAGAAAAAAAATTCTCGGGATGACCGCAGCAGAAGAAGAAGACATGAATGCCACGCGGCGAGACACATGATGATGATGATGAGATGATGATGATGATGATGATGAGGATAATTTACATTGGGACATCCCACAGATTTCTCAGCATGGTTTATTGATGACGCAACAATGTGTTATATGTGTGTTCCGCGTATGTAGGACTAGTGCATATCGTTACGCATCAGATTTATGTATGCTGGAGTTTTGCATCATTGGTCCATGCAACACATGAAAGGAATATCGGTCGTTGGACGTAATGTACACAATCTGCTTTATGCTGGTGACATAGTTTTGGTCGCGGAAAATGAAAAGTGGGTACAAGAAATGATAGATATAATTGCAATGGAAGGTCAAAACAAAGGAAGCTGGATTATGTCGTCACATCGTTTTATCAGTCCTCCCAAATCGGCTGCATGGAACTGCGTGCTCTGTTTTCTACAAAATATCTCTCATCAAGGTGGGTTTTAGTGTTTATGCTGACAAATGTTTGTCCCGTAAAGCGGTGCATAGCTGGGTAGAAAAAGTTACGAGGTGGGAGTCAATAAGTAAGTCACACAGTTCTGTGGGATGGCAGGTATATGCAAACAGGGCACGCAGTTCCATGCAGTCGGTTTGGGAGGACTGATAAAACGATGGGATAAATGCATCAATGTTGGTGGAAATTATGGTGTGAAATAAAGGGACAATGAATGTATAAAAATAAACTTGTTTCAAGTTGTTATCATTTTTAGTTATTTTTCGATAGCCATTTGTGGCTTCCCTATTAACTTACCTTCGTAATTATTACAAAGGCAATTGTTTAACGAAATGCACCATTAAAGTTTATGGAGCTAGTCTGAGAAAAGTCAATGTATTAGGACAGTGGTTCTCAACCGGTGGGGAATTCCCCCCCCCCCCCCAGGGGGAATTTTAGGGTTTCCAGGGGGGGGGGGATGGAGATTATTTCAAGATCGCGTTAATACAAGAACCGATTACTTGATCTTGTTTTTCCCTACATACTTTACGGAAATGTAAGTATCACCCTACTGAAAATCATTTTATAACGTAAGTAGATCCGCAAATCACATTTTATGTAGATGTCTAGACTTGTTTTAGCATGTGCTATTAAATTTAGCTCCAATTATTACGTACACTGTGTAGGGGCAGGGGAAAATTTTTAGGGAGGAAATACGAACGGGGGGAATGACGTTCTGAAAATATGGTGAGTGGGGGAATGACGTCCTAAAAATATGGTGAGGGGGGGGGGGGGATGACGTCCTAAAAATATGGTGAAAGGGGGGGGGGGGGGCACGGGCCAAAAAAGGTTGAGAACCACTGTATTAGGGTATCTTGAAAGAAGTTAAGTAGCAAAGAGAACTGGTTACTGGCATAAGAAACGGACAATTCACATTCTTTGGGCTTGTTATGATAAGAGGAAAGCTGGAGTACGTCGTCACAACGGGAAAGTTGCAGGGAAAGAGAGGCACGTGGAGACCAAGAGAGAAGATACCGGGCAGTTTGATTTCATGGCATTGGGGAACGTAGGTATCAGACATTATTGGAAGCACACGAGAAGGAGGGGCGTGAACAGACATGCTCACCAACTCCACACTGCACGGACAATAAGAAGATTGTTAAAATGAATGTTTATGTTTTCCTAACTTATACAACTTATACTTTTGTTATTTCATTTTGTGTAGATTCTGTAATCATGTCTTTCAAACAACTGTGCTATTCAAAATGTGCTACCAGTCTTCATTCCTGTTCAAATATTTTCTGCTTGTCAATCATCATCATCATCATCATCATCATCATCATCATCATCATCATCATCATCATCATCATCATTTTCCACTTTTGCCGTCAAGCGTGGTATGGAGGAATAATTGGTTCTACAGCGCCCGACGGGTGGCATTGGATAGTGTCATTCTCTGTGATTGTACAATGTCTCTGATGTCGTCAATCCATTTTATTCTCGGGCGTCCCCTTGCTCTCGTAGCAGATCTTATTTGATGTAGCGCTATAGCTGGTACTTGATGGTGTTGCATTCTAACGAGATGGCCAAACCATGTGATCTTCTGTTTTTTAATACATGTGCACAAGGATCTGATTCTACTGTCTGTTTTATCATATTATTTCTTATTCGGCCTAGGATGGTTATTCACAGGCTTGTCCATGGGAATGATACCCATGGGAATGGGATTCCCATGGGAATGGGATTCCTATGGAAAACGTCCCATGGGATGGGATGGGATAGCACACATTTGTATTTCCCATGGGACACGTGAGACAGTAGCCATATCATAGCAACTTGATCTACGTCAGAGCTACCCTCAATTTTGTTTTTATTTTTTAACTTTCTAAAGCCTTTTGTCCTTCTTCTTTTTTTCTTTATATATTTGTATCAATTCTTTATCTCGTGGTAGGACACCGTATAAATAAATAAATGCGCGCAGTTTCAAAAATTGTTTCAAAATGTGAAACAAGATCCAGAATGTGCAATTTCGGGAATAATTGACGTTTGGTTTGCAAGACAAACATATTTTTTGCCATATGGGGAATTATTGCACGTGGACAAGATCAAAATTGAGAATTGATTACTTTTCTTCTGTCTCTTACAAACATTGAAGGATAGTAATCAATCCCATACTGCACAATTTACGCACAGTTTGTTTTTTTTGTTTTGGTTTTTTGCAAGTGAATTTCTTGTAGAATCTAACACATTCTCCAGTCCATTGTTTGTGTGTACTGATAATGCAGCAAGCATGACGGCAGCATTTGATGTACTATTTGATAACGATACAGAAATGCACCGATCTGGTTGTACTGAGCACAGGTTATCAACATGCATTTCTGATAGCTTCAGCAGAGGCGTGATTTCTGAACTGGATCACTTCATGGATCAACTTTCATTTATTGAAACATATTACAATACACGTCAAACAAAGGCATCACAGCTGCCATTTTCCATACCAACAAAATTTGTAACACGTGAATGGCGATCTTCTTCTTCTTCTTTTCTTTTCGTTCATCCGGAGTGTTTTTTCAGATGTGATTGCGATGTGTCTGTTATGCGCCCTTGGGCCGAAACCCGTAGGCCAACACATCGACTTTAGCGTGCTTTTTTGACCAGGTAGCATTCCTGGGAGACTCTCACTTTTGTGGTGCCATCTACAACCATGCTGGCCAAGTTAGAACGGTCGAAGACAACGGTCATACCTCAAAGGAAGGCAGGGACAGTCCATAGCATTTTCCGCCATCCAAGGTTGCTTCCATAGTTGCAGGGCCGACACATAACGCCCTGGATCTGGGCTCACGAGGGAAATCGTCACGTCCTGCTCATGGCTGCTTTAAATCCTCACTTCCATATATTGGTCATTTCCTTTGCCCCGGGCCATTCCCGCACAAACCAGACAGGTTTGCAGACGGTATCCACTCAGCGAGTTTTCGGACATGTGCTTGTCGTTGTGCCCATCAGAGCTGTTTCAGGCACGACAGACATTCGGAAAACTACCTAGTCAGGGCTGTTCCAAACAAGAGCGGCATTCGGAACCTAGGTAGTCAGAGCTGTTCCTAGCACGAGAATGGCGATCTTATTACCAACGTTTCAATGCCCGTTTAAAATAAAATTACTCGCATTGCTTTAATGAAGATGATGAAGAATTCTTAAACCACATTCCGAATAGCGCTTAGATTAAAAGAATGCTGTACATACATGAGAAATTCAAAACTTGTTTTTTTGGCAAACTGGAAATCGATGGCGCTACATCTCATTTAATTCTGCTGTTATACTTCCTCCTAGACTATCAGCTGTACAACGTTATTGTTGATATTGACGAAGAAATTTCCAGCAGCATGGTGACAAATATTGTCAGAACTTTCAGAAACTTATTGGAGAAAAACTTTGGCCATATTTCGGAAGTTCTCTGGCAGTTACTGCAGCATTCCTTACTGGAATTGACGTTAAAGCCAAAATAGAAGACATGGTCAAGTCAGTTGTCACTAAGAAGTACGGGAATGTGGACACCAATAAATGGGCCAATGATTGGATAGCTTTTTCTAAGTCTGTTGTTCAAACTGCTATTTCATTCATCAAGGATTTATATCTTTCTTCTGAATCATCTGCTGTATGTGAAGTAGCAGGAATTATAGAACAAAAGCCGAAAAGTGATTTTTACTTATGTTTTGATCCTCCACCAAACAAAGCACTTAAGTTTGATGACCCCAGAAACAAATGCCCTGAGGATGAAGTCACCACGTTTCAAAAATTACGGCAACCAACTTCACAACCTTTAAATGATTGGAAAAATGAACATAGGTTTCCACTGCTAAAAGCAAGTGCGAACATTGTTTTGGCCATGCCAGGGTGCCCAGCAGCAGTATGTTCATTGAAGTCCTTTCCTTTTCAATGTTAATTATCATAGTTTTTGTTTTTTGGATGTTAATATCTAAGCCACATTCTGCACTGTGCCTGTTTACTTCTTCCACAAGGTCTTGCAACTCTGACTCACTTTCTGCTAGTAACACTCAGCATATTTAAGATTGTTTATTATTCTTCCATTGATGTTGAGTCCAAGCATTTCAACTTGTTTAAAAATTCTTTCTGTGTATAGGTTGAAGAGGCTTGGAGACAGTACACATCCCTGCCGTACTCCTCTTTTTATCTCTATAGGCGACGAATAGTTATTACCGCATCTAACAGATGCCACTTGTTCCCAGTACAAGTCACTAATAAGTCTGATGTCCTTTCCGTCTACTCTTATATCTTGAAGGCACGTAATTAGTCGTTCATGTTGTACTCTATCAAAAGCTTTCTTGCAGTCTATAAAACAAACATATATGCTTTTTTAAACTTCTATATATTTTTCAATTAACATCCTCAAACAGATGATTGCTTCTCTGGTGCCACTGTTTTTGCGAAACCCAAATTGATCTTCAGCTACTTCCTCATCTACTTTATGTTGAATTCTTTCTCGTATGACCTTGAGTAGTATCTTAGTTATGTGGCTCATTAAGCTAATAGTTCTGTAATCCTCACAATCAACAGCTCTTGGCTTCTTCGGTAGTGTGATGAAAATGGATGTTTTCAAATCCTTGGGGATGTACCCAGTATTATATGTATATCATTACATAATTATGTGATAGTTTCAATGCCAAAGCTGGATAAGGATTTTATCATCTCTGTTGTTATCTTGTCAGGACCTGCAGCCTTTCATTCTTTCATCATTTTAATAGCCTTTTCTACTTCAGCCGTTAATATTTTTGGTCCATCTTGAGTATTATACAATGTTGGTCTATTGACCCTGTTGTCCCAGAATAAATCTTCTGTGTACTCAGTTCATCTTTTTATTATGTCAGTGCTATTAATTATAATTTCTCCATGTTTTCCTCTGATACAACCGTTTCCAGTTATATTATTTTTCTTCTTTGTAAATCTTTTTATATGTTCATGTAATTCTTTCAAGTTGTGTTTTATTTCCAGATCCTCTATTTCTTTGCAATGTTTCTCTTCTTTCGTATTTCTCTGTCCATTACTATATACTCTGGAGTATTCTTTGCTTTCTTTCTTTGATACATTTTACTCAAGATTTCATCGGTTATCCATAATTGTTTTTTCTTATTAATCTTCACTGGGAAGGTGGTATTTGCAATCTGAATGCTGGCTTTTACACTTTCCCATTTTGTATTAATTTTATCCTCATGATTCTCACGTCGATATTGTTCCATACTTTCAATGATTAGCTCATCATATCTATTTTTGACTTCAACAAGGTATATTTGGCTTATTTCTGGTGTTTCAATGCCAATATATCTACTTGTGGTGTCTTCGATGTCCTTATTCCTGGGTTTTTAAGTTTTATTTGTAATTTTAAAACTATGGGATCATGGTCAGAGTTGATATCAGCACCAGGGTATGATTTGGCATTTTTAACATTGTTTTTAAATCTATTTCTAATCATAATGTAGTTAATTTGGTTTCTTGTTCTATCTCCAGGGCTTTTCCATGTATACAGTTTCCTAGGGTTATGGTGGAAAAATGTTGCAAACAATATGATTATTTTCTTCACAGAACTGTATCAGCCGGTCTCCTCTGTCGTTTCTGTTTCCCATACCATATTGTCCTACTATCTGCTTATATTTATATTTTCCAACTTTTGCGTTCATGTCTCCCATGACAATCAGTACCTCTGATGATTTTACAACTTTCGGTGTTTGTTGTAGGTCTTCATAGAAGAATCCACTAATATTGTTCTCTAAATCTCGTTTTACTAAAATTCCTTCTCCTCTCTCGTGATGATCTCCTCCTGAGTTCATGAATATGTAATCTTCTCTCCTTATATAACTTGTATCTGTCCATCTTGTTTCAGATACGCCTAAGATATCTAAATTCATGTTTTTTGCCTCTGCAATAAGGGTATCAAACTTCCCTGCTTGATATAAAGTGCGTACGTTCCACGTACCAATTCCACTTTTCAGGTAGGTATTGTCAGAATGCACCCTTCCAAAAGAATTTGGGATGCAGTCGTCATTATGCACTTCCTTATTCGCCTTTTTCTTGTTGTTGAATTACCATTCGTTGGGATATTACATGGTGAGGTCCCAATCTCTTCCACGATGGCCAGCCATGTTCACTATCGTGTCCTGAACACGCCTCATGTGTGCCACACACTCTGCCGTTTCGCTTTCGAAGTCGTTGATCTATTTAGATTCATCCGCCTTCTCCACCGTCCCAGTCTTTGTGTACTAGGGATGGATATTCCCTTAGTAGGATATTATCCCTACTTCACTCATGTAATTTAGCCAGTCAGCCTTGACTGTTGCCCGTGGTGTGGCCACCGCCGTACACAAGCGGTATTCGTGGAGCCATACATGAGCTAGGTAAAGAGATGGGAACCAAATATGATCTTGGTCTATCCCTTGGGATATGGATGCCACTCACCGTGAGGTACTATCCCTTTCTCTTTACCCTACACCGCTCGCAATCACTAAAGAAGAACATTTGAGCTCAAATGTTATAGAAACATTCTTAGAAATCGCGGACAGGGAAACATAAATATATTGACATTTTACAAGATCTGAACATGGAATACAACGGGTTCATGAACACTATCATGTCTGGGAAACTGAAATAACTTGGCCATTTGAAACGTCACAGTTGCTTGGTGAGAACAGAAGGCGTGGTTCTTGGATAAAGAGTCAAGGGTCGACCAGCACGAATAGGGAGATATTGCAGACACCTTGTCCATGAGGGGGCATGGGGTGGGAGACATGGCTAGAGTTCTTTCAACGCACCGTGATGAGAGAGCTGCCTTCTGCAAAGGATCTGCTACATGGGCTAAGAGTGTAGAAATGCAATGACTTATTTGTCCTGGGGTATTGAGTAAACGCAAATGCGAAATATTCACAAGGAAGGTAACTGCAATTGTATGATGTTAGTGGAGAAATGTAATTGTTGCGGGACTTGAAATTTAAGCGATAGAAATACATGTTTTTTTTCTTCAACAGCAGGATGACAATATTAGCTATGACATTTGTGCTTGGCTCTCTCTCTCTCTCTCTCTCTCTCTCTCTCTCTCTCTCTCTCTCTCTCTCTCTCTCTCTCTCTCTTCTCTCTCTTTTTCTCTCTCTCTATCCCCATTTCTTTCTCACCTTCTGTCTGTCTCTGTCACTCTCTCGCTCTTTCTGCCTCTGTCTGTGTCTCTCTGTCTCTCTGCTCTCTCTCTCTCTATCTCTCTATCTCGGTCTTCCTCTCTCGCTCTCGTTGTCTAGCTCGCACTCACTCTGCTAACTTATTCTCACTCTCTCTCGCTTTCTGTCACTCTCTCGGTCTCTGTCTCTCTCATACTTTCTCTCTCGCTCTTGTCTTTCTCATTCTCTTTCTCTAGCTCGCTTTGTCTCTCTCTCTCTCTCTCTCTCTCTCTCTCTTTCTCTCTCTCTCTCTCTCTCTCTCTCTCTCTCTTCCTCATTCTCGCTCTCGCTCTGTGTCTTTCTCATTCTCTCTCTGTCTCTCTCTGTTGTCACAGTGCTACATACAGGTTATAATAGTGATCGTACAGCACACAAGTCTTCGCGTTGTTAGAAAGATACTTTATTAGCTGAATCATTCTATCTCAGCACACATGATGGAGACTCCCTTCTTGGTGTTGACATCTCTTCTCGCTGGCCCCAAGTGACGTGTGTGTTTACCTAGATACCCTTCTTCATTCGTGCACACACGTTCACTATGGTTTTCCCCCTAGTCAAGGAATGCGCAGCATTCCTTAACTCTTTACTCCTAACCTAATTCCCTCACTGTTACAATGCCTCCCCTTCTTCAAAGAGAATTTTTCCTTGAAAAAATCTCAACCCCAACTTTTAATTAGTTAACTTTACATCTCTATTCTACAATAACAACAATTCCATATATTTCCTAACGCAATTCTCCTATCTCCTCATAGCCAATTGCTAACTAGAGACAATAATATCGAAACTCTCTACAAAACTCGTTATAAAGTTGTCTAGAAAACTTTCTACAAAACTCTCCATAAAATTCCCCACAATACAAAAGTCTCCATAAGCGAACCGCTTTTAACTTTAAAATGTCCATCTAAATTATGATTGACAAAACTGAAGATATTCCCCCCTTATCCTTTATTTCCCCCTTATTCACATTCTCACACTCTCAGTATTCTAGGATAGACAGAAAAAAATAGCTAGTTTAGATTTGTGTAGGTGCGCACCTGAAATTAATAAAAGTAAGGAAAAAGTAAGAAAGTAAGAAGTAATCACCTTTCTCTTCCCATACATTCTCAAAACTTTATCAAAAAATAAAGTTTCAAAATTTATCTTCAGTTTCCGTCAATAATAATTGTTATTATCAAAAAAATATGTTAATCCAAAACTGCTAGCCTTTGTATTATTCAGATCATCAATTTCCCGTTTACCATTCCTTCAACAACAAAAAACTTCCTAACTATTATTATACTGTTAAGTACAGTCTTCTTCTTCCAATATGCAGTTATTTAAATGCCAAAATTCAACCTGGCATTCCCCCCATATTCTCCCATTAAACGCTGTTCAACCCAGCTCCTATTATAAACCTTGTATATACATTGCATACCCCACATGTAATAACAACATACCCCTCCATTACTACATATAGAGTCACTTCACTAACCACTACTTTAATTCATCTTCTAACTGAACTTCAAAGTAATAATCATTTTAAACACCCTTAAGGTAACTCAATCAACCCAAAACATCGTAAAAATAACCATCTAAGTTAACTTATTTTTCACATTTCATAAAACACAATTGAAGTCCCAACAATTGAGCAAAGCATTTCAATCCCCTCATCATATTTATCCCCCCACATTAATCAATGTACACATACATTATAAATTTCAAGACCATATTCTGAGTACCCAATAATAATTTTCCGCTTTAGAAAAACTCCATCAAGTACCTTTGTAAACACAAAAATATCGTGTCCAACTTCTTCTTCTATCTGCCATCTGCAGAACCTTGTATCACTCTATTCATCTATCACTTCTCCATTTCTTTAATAACCTCAAATTTTTTTCTATAATTGCAATATCTACATCAATGTCGCTATCCTCTCGAGGAGAGCTATCTTCTTTCATATCAGCTTTTTCATCAGTTTCTGACTTTTCATCCATCTCTTGTTCCCCATCTGTATATCCATTACTAGCAACCGCTAATCTCTTCCTTTCTAAATCCAATCTAATTTTCCTGTCTTGCCGTCTCAACAAATTTTCAAATAGTGGCATCTCTTCCTCACTCGAAGAATTCGCTCTAAGTTTCCTTTGCCTCTTAATTTCTTTTTCTTTCTGTCTATCCAACTTTCTTTTTACTGCCTGTCTTGTATTCATAAATGGAGGTTCAATATTTTCCCTGACTGACTCTTCACTAATATAATCGTCATACACGTTATTTTCCTCTGTCATGACTGTTTTTGGTACCTGTTTCTTCTTGTTCAGCTGTAGTAGATGCTGTTGTTACTTGTTTTCCATTCTCTATAGGTATTGGATATACCGATTGTCTGACAATCTGTCCACCTGACAATATTTCTTCGGAACAATAATTATTATTATTATTCTCTGCATCCCTTTCCTCATTATCCCGCCTTAAGTGTTCTACATGTGAACGTGCAACATGCCCTGAAATTTGATTCTTAATAGTATACGACACTGGACCTTTTTTTTCTAAAATATAGTATCCCGGGACCCAATGAGCATCAAACTTAGAGTTTTTTCTATGTTTTTTATAATATACCCTATCACCTACGTTAAACTCTTGTAAGTGTGCATTTTTATTTGCGTATTTCTTCTGTCTTTCTCTAGCCTTAATTATATTATTTCTTAAACGTACATGTGCTTTATGCATTTCTTGCAACCTTGTTTCTTGAAAATCTTCCCCCAGATATTTTCTCCTAGGCTTTAATAAATTATCAATTGGCAATATTGGTTCTCTTCCATGTACTAAGTAAAATGGTGAGAAACCTGTTCCTTCATTTTCGTGTGTACGTATCGCCGCTAATGCTATCCCCAAATAAAGATCCCAATCCATATCGGGTTCTTCTACATTTTTCGCTAGAATCTTGTATAGTGTTCTGTGTTGTCTCTCATTTTTAGCATTAGAAGTTGGTCTGTAATATGAAGTCCTAATGTGTTTTATATTCCAATCTTTTACCAATTTCTCAAACTTTTTATTTACAAACTCTTTCCCATTGTCTGTAAGTATTATTTGTGGACACCCAAACCTTGGTATAAATTCTTGTAAAAGCATATTTATAACTGAATCAGCACTCTTGTCTGGAATTGGATACACTTCTGGCCAAAGACTATATGAATCAACTATATGTAGTAGGTATACATTTCCCGATAATGTTTTTGGATGAGGACCTGAAATATCCAAACTTACTTTCTGCATTGGAAATTGAGGAATATCGGTATCTTGTAAAGGACATTTAATTATCTTCATGTTTCTTAACCTACACTTTTCACATGCTTCAACATATTCATATACGCTTTTGAATAAATTCGGCCAATAATATTTACTGCTAATAGCCTTCACTAACTTATCTCGTCCGAAATGACCATTATTATCGTGGTATGCCTTTAAGACTTCTTGTTCTAAATGTTTCGGAATATATTTTCTTACTCCTTCACCTTTTTCACTGATATAATATAATTGATTGTCTTCTTGTAACTCTACAAACTTTCTTTTAAAAACTATTTTCCCCTGTTTCTTTCAATTTCTTTTTTATCTGTACTACTTTTGGATCTAATTCTTGTTCTGTTTTCATATCAAACTGTTCTAAAATGTGGGTCTTCTGTTCTAGATTCCGACTCTTGCTCCGATGGTAAACTCTCAAATTCTTCTCTATTTATTATGGCAGAATCTAATATATTTACTTGCCAGTTTCGATCGTCTACCTCTGGTTCAACTTCATCTTCCGTGTTTCCTGATGACTGTGGGGTACGGGATTCTAGACAAAAGATCGGCGCACGTATTATGTTTCCCTGACACATATTCAACCTTAGCATTGTACCCTTGTAAATTCAATGCCCACGTTTGTATTTTCCTATTTTGTATTGGTGCTTCTAATATCGACTTTAATGGCATGTGGTCAGTTCTAATAATGAAATTGGCGTTATGTAAGTAATAATTTAATTTTTGCAACGCGTAGTGTATAGCATATGCTTCCTTCTCAATAATCGGCCATTTGCGTTGAGTTCTGCTGAGTTTATGCGACAAGAAATAGATTGGTCTTTCATTTTTAACCCCTGGTATTCCAGATTCTTCTCCTTCATATGGTTGAACCAAACATGCTCCTATTGCATTGTCTGAAGCATCTGTGTATAGTATTAGCTGTTTATTCAGGTCTGGATGTGTCATAATGGTACCACCGTTAAGCTATCTTTTAAAAAGTTCAAACGCTTTTGACACTCATCATCCCACTTAAATCTAGCGTATTTTCCCGTTAAATTCGTAATAGGTATTGCTATCCTTGAAAAGGCTGGTACAAACCGCCTATAATACGCACACGTTCCTATAAAAAGCCTCACTTCCTTAACGTTAGTGGGAGGAGGTAACTCTTTAATAACTTTTATCTTTTCCATGTCTGGTTTAATACCTTTCCTATTTATTATATAGCCTAAATATTTTGTTTCTGTCTTTAAAAACTGGCACTTACTAAGCTTTAATTTAACGTCATGCCTTCTTAATCTGTCAAATACTAGTCTAACATGTTTTATATGATTCTCTACATCTCCTTTCGTAAAAATCAATACGTCATCAATATATGCTAAGGCAAAACTTTGCATACCGTCTAGTACTTCATTTATTAAGAACATATAGTGAGACGGTGCATTTTTCAGACCGAACGGCATACGTAAAAATTCGTACGAACCCATATGAGTACAAAAGGCACTTTTTTTTGCGCGTCTACCGACATCGGAATACACCAAAATCCTGCCCTTGCGTCCAGCGTTGTGAAATATGTAGAACCATTAAGCAGCCCCAAAATATCATCAATTACTGGCAGTGGGTACGCTACATTTTTAGTAATTTTATTTAACGCCCTGTAGTCACAACAGAACCTGTTCGAACCATCAGACTTGGCCACAATTACCACCGGAGATGACCATTCTGATTTTGATCTAGTTATTATGCCTGCTTTCAACATATCTTCTATTGCCTTTTCTACAACTTCTCTATTTCTTAATGGAGTTCTGTATGGTTTTAAACTAATTGGTGGATGATCTCCCGTGTCTATTTCCATCGTAACTGTTTGTGTCTTACCCAATTCTAAATCATTTATCGCAAACACATCTTGATTTTGCTTTATAAGTTGTTCTAACACTTCTTTATTTTCTGGCGAAGTTTTTAATTGTGCTAACAATTCTTTTTCTCTTGTTACTTTGTCTAATGAATGTATTTGTGCTGCATTTCTTCTAGATGGATGGATCAATTCATCCATTCCCACGTTTCCCTTTCCCTCTGTATCCGCGTCTATTATTACTTCCCCCACCAGAGGTTTCTGAATAACTTATTCCTGCCATATTTACTCCATCTGTTGCCAATACGTCACTAACGTTATGTTCTAGCTTAGCTATTACACATCCTCTGTATAATTTAATTTCTCTACCTGTGTTATTAATAACCATTACTGGAATGTTAAACTTTTATCTAATTCTATTATTCCATCCGGAACTTCTAAACCTGGTTCATCAATTATTTCATTTTGCAATTCCGTGATTCTGACTATGTTTCCTGCTACATAATACGGGTTTCTCTTCAGTCTTGCTTGTATCAAATTAACTGACTGTGGTTTTAAATTCATGGTCGTTTTGACTCTAACTAGTGTCGACACATGCATATCTTCTTCTAGATCTACGTAAACATCTTGGAATTTTAATTTATGCAAATCAAATAAAAGTCTCACCCCATTTTTCAATAAAAAAATCTCGTCCCATATCATATTTCTATTAAATCTTTAACCACATGGAACATATGCCTAACATTTATCCCTCCTATTTCAAATTTATCATCGTTTGTCCTAACACTTCTAATTTTTGTCCCGTTACCGAATGAAGATTCTCCTGAATTCTAAATATTTAGAATTTTTTAACATTCGATATAAAAATGCTTCTTTAATCACGCTAACTTGTGCTCCCGAATCAACTAATGTTCTAACTTTATATTTTCCTATCTGTACTATACATGAGCTAGGATCTACCATATTTAATGACAATTGTTTTTCTTCGGCTTGTTTTTATTTCTAAACGTTCTATTATACTCATCCTTTGGGTTTTTAATATATTGATGCCCTTTTTGGATCTTACTATCTTCCCTCCTACTGCCGATCCTATTCAGTAAGCGGGATGCCAATTTCCCCTGATTTCCTGACCTTCTAAAATTTCTCTGTATTTCTCCAGAATTCCAATTTGCTGTCTGCCATTTGCCATTCTATTCTGTATACTCGTCTGAACACCTCTACTATTTTGCGTATTCGATGGGCCACTTCTGTTACCACAAAAGCGAAAAATGTGCCCACGTTGGTGACACCCCCAACAAACCACATTCGAGTTATTTGTGTTACCTTCCATGTTTCTTACAGTATTTCTCACTTGTCCTCTTCTATCTTGATTATATACATTCTCGTTTCTTTGCACCATCTGTATTTCTCCTCGTCTTCCTCTCCATCCATGTCTATACTGTCCTATTTCCATAGGTTCTTCAATTCTATCTTCCGAACTACTACCTAACTCTCGTCCTACCCTTAACCTAAACCTCCTCCTCAAGCTTTCCTCTTGTATAGGCGATATCTACCGCTTGTGACAATCTTGCAGGATTCTCTCTTAATAATTTAAATTTCAATCCATCTGACCTAATCCCATCAACAAAAATCCCTACTAACATCCGTTCCACTTCTTCTGCTCGTACATTCTGTCCTAAAAATGACTCTTCAGCTAAATTGATTAACCTGTCACTGTATAACTGAACACTTTCTGTGCTGTTTTGTCTAGTCTGTCGCAATACTGAGAATGCGTGTTGTGGATCAGTAATTTCAGCATATTTTCTTGCGAGATCATCTTTAAATTCTTCCCAGGTTTCACCTCCTGCTGCCTCTAACTTTCTTCTTATATGGTCAGAAACTGGACTTGTACTTGTTCTGTATGCCAAGTTCTTTTTCTCTCCATCTGTAGCGTTTACTAAATATGCATGTTTTCAATAGAAATAATCCATTTCTTAAACTGATTTGCTTGACCACTAAATCTTTCAACATCAGTGCTTATATTTTGTTGTCTTAACACTGCATCCAACCTTGATATTGCCCCGCCAACGCCAGTCAGTACCTGTGAAAAATCTTGGGATTCCATCCTAAAATTTATAATTATCAAGCAATATACAAATATTTCAAACAATATTAATTTCAAACCCAGCAACAATACATAATCTGTTAATTACTCTAATATTATCTAATTATCTTAACTAAAGCCTCCAATCGAAGATCCTGACGAAGAAATATTCCTGTTTCAACCCTGAATTCTGACAAAAGAATTTAAATGACCTCCTGATTCAGAATTACCTACACCACATAAAAAAGGACTCTAATCAAGCTCGTTAAAATGAGCAGAACAACGAAGAGCCTCTGGGTTTCTTTCCTTAATAATTTAATCGAAGTCGAAGTAAGATCTTTCCAATTATTTCCTGACGTTGATTATGCTCGATATCAGGCTCGCAACAAGACTGTTTGATTACTTGCTCGATTACTGTAAATTCCCTTCAAGTAAGGTTACCTTCACGCAAGCGACAATTGCTCACGACTTCAGCAAAAAAAACTCACTTTCCAGCAGCAATCTGTGATTTTCATATATATATTTCAGCGCAAACGTAATCCAGTCAACAACAATTGGACTTAAAGCTGACGCTATCCAGTCTCTTATTTTCATGTGGGACTCTCGCCATGGTCAGTTTAAATAGTTGAGACAAGTTTCATTTATGCCTTCCTTTAATTGAAGTGACTGTAGAGAGTATTGCAGACCTTGATTTCATAATTATGGAATTTGCACCATAACCTTGACTTCACCTTCAACAGTCCCACGGGTTAAAACTCATAATTTGTACTGATTTTTGATGCAGAACGGCATTACTTGATCTCAATATACCATTTTGCGTTGGTCAATTCTCCAGTTAATTTCATAATTATGTAATAACATCAGTCTTTCAAAAAAAATAAGTATCAATCAAACCTTTTTTTTAGCGCTGACCTTGAAAATGGATCTCCTTCTTAACCAGGAATCCAGTGAGAACCCAGAACAGCTACCAACAGTCGGCTTTCATCTGTTGCATTTCTCAATATTTACTTCTCCAGACACGCCAGACATAACCATCTTCTATGGCTGTACTCTCTCTCTCCGCGACCTCCCATGTTTCATAAATTCACGGCACCAAATCAACCTGTGTCACAGTGCTACATACAGGTTATAATAGTGATCGTACAGCACACAAGTCTTCGCGTTGTTAGAAAGATACTTTATTAGCTGAATCATTCTATCTCAGCACACATGATGGAGACTCCCTTCTTGGTGTTGACATCTCTTCTCGCTGGCCCCAAGTGACGTGTGTGTTTACCTAGATACGCTTCTTCATTCGTGCACACACGTTCACTATGGTTTTCCCCCTAGTCAAGGAATGCGCAGCATTCCTTAACTCTTTACTCCTAACCTAATTCCCTCACTGTTACACTGTGTCTTATTATTTTCAGTCTCTCTGTCTCTCTCTACCGATCTCTCTGACTCTCTCATTCTTTATGTCTCGCTGTCTCTCATTATCGTCTCACTCTTTCTATCCTCTCATTCTCTCTTGCTCTCCCTGTCTCTCTCATTCTCTCTCACTTTCTCTATCTCTCTCATTCACTCTCTCTCTCACTCTCTGTCTGCCCTATTATCTCTCTCTCACTCTCTAATTCTCGCTGCCTCCAATTTATGTCACAACACTCTCTATAAGTAATAGGTATTTATATGTATATTTATATGTATATATGTGTGCGTGCCTGCTTGTAGAGAGAGAGAGAGAGAGAGAGAGAGAGAGAGAGAGAGAGAGAGAGAGAGAGAGAGAGTATTTGTGTGTGAGTGTGCTAGCGCGCATGTGTGAACGTGCTGCCATACCCATTTCTCATCGTCACGTTCCTGTCTCTAACCAAGTCAAACTGTATCTCTTACCGTAAATAAATATGGACTCCCCGATTTGTTTCTTTTACTACAGCAGTCAGATTCTAGCAGCATGGGGATACTAGCACAGACAGGTAGCGTGATGCTTCTGTACCTCATCTACGTATCACTGCTTGTAGCAAGCACCCAGGCTCAGAAAATTGGCGAGTCTCAACTTGTTTACGAGTGGACATCGCTGGAATTCGACTGGCCTGAGACATTCAAGAATGAAGCCTTGGCCAACAAAACTTACATTCCTAATAGAAATATGGTGGCAGGGATAAAAGTAAGTGATATAGCTTTATTGTGTATCCCTGTCCTTATAATCATTGTTATGAGAGAGCATAAGTTAATCATGAGGACAGTGAAATGTGTGAAATTCTTTATAATATTTAATGTTTTGTCGTGTCTATCATTGTCGAACCTGTAGAAGAACTCTTTTGTTCCCTAAACTGTTTCGAATCTTGCCGTGAGGTGTAGTGCAGAGCTGCTGTTTTATGTTCTAGTGACAGGTGTGTTGAGTTGGCTAAAATGAACCCGCGTCGTTGTAAAGTGATTTTGAAGATATCGATTCAACTGTTCCTTGATCCTTGATCTTCCTTGAGCTCCGAAACCGTTCTTCTATAGCTGTGGGCAGTCAAGAGTAGGTAACTGTGCAGGGTCCATCCTCATTAGATTACCGAACCACCTTTGTCTCTCCCGCTCCATCTCTAATCTCCCTCCCCCCTCACCCCTCTCGTAATCAATCAACTTTGTTCTCCTAACATTTCTCTGATATTGTTTCGTAGTCTATCTCTTCTGGTTACATTGTTGGATTTATTTTCTCAGGCATTCCATTTCACATGTTGTGACGTTTCCTCTTCTGATTGCAGGCTTTATTCTCATTAGATTACCGAACAACCTTAGTATCTCTCTCCCCCCCCCCCTCTCTTCCACTCTTTATCTCACTCACTCACTCACTCACTCAATCACTCACTAACTAACTCACTCACTCACTCACTCACTCACTCACTCACTCACTCACTCACTCATTCATTCACTCACTCTCACTCACTCACTCACTCACTCACTCACTCTCCCACTCACTCATTCACTCACTCACTCACTCACTCACCCACTCACTCTCCCACTAACTCACTCTCAAACTCACTCACCCACTCACTCACTCACTCACTCTCGCACTCACTCACTCACGCACGCACTCACTCACTCACTCACTCACCCACTCACTCACTCTCCCACTCACTCAGTCACTCAGTCACTCACCCACTGACTCACTCACCCATCCACTCACTCACTCTCCCACTCATTCACTCACTCACTCACGCACGCACTCACTCACTCACTCACTCTCCCACTAACTCACTCACTCTCCCACTCACTCACTCACCCACTGACTCACTCACCCTCGCACTCACCCATCCACTCACTCACTCTCCCACTCACTCACTAACTCACGCACGCACTCACTCACTCATTCACCCACTCACTCACTCACTCACTCTCCCACTCACTCAGTCACTCACTCACTCACCCACTGACTCACTCACCCACTCACCCATCCACTCACTCACTCTCCCACTCACTCACTCACTCACTCTCCCACTCACTCACTCACTCACTCACTCACTCACTCTCCCAATCACTCACTCACTTACTCTCCCACTCACTCACTCACTCACACTCACTCACTCACTCACCCACCCACCCACTTACTCACTCACTCTCCACTCACTCAGTCACTCACTCACTCACTCACTCACCCACCCACTCACTCACTCACTCACTCACTCACTCACTCACTCACTCTCCCACTCACTCAGTCACTCACTCACTCACCCACTGACTCACTCACCCACTCACCCATCCACTCACTCACTCTCCCACTCACTCACTCACTCACTCTCCCACTCACTCATTCACTCTCCCAATCACTCACTCACTTACTCTCCCACTCACTCACTCACTCACACTCACTCACTCACTCACTCACCCACCCACCCACTTACTCACTCACTCTCCACTCACTCAGTCACTCACTCACTCACCCACCCACCCACTCACTCACTCACTCACTCACTCACTCTGCGTGTGTATGTGTGTGCGTGTTTGTGTAATCAATGAACGTTGATCTCCTAACATTTCTCTGATATCATTGTTTCGTAGTCTGGCTTTTCTGATTGCATTGTTGGTTTTTCTCAGGCATCCTATTTCACTTGTGATGTTCCTCTCTACCACCTTCGTTAGTGACCAGATCTGACAATGGTAATGGAGAGTTGGTATGGATATGAGGTTTTCATGATGATACTTGGGTGTTTAAGCAATGCTCAGAGCTGATAAATCACTGCGCTAGTCTTCATCTCATCTCATCTCATCTCATCTCATCTCATCTTGTTCCTCTTGTTTGTTTCGGTGTCGAGGTGAAGCATAAACAGCGCTTGAGTGCTCGTTTATGGGCTTTATGTACCGAGATTTCCATGGACTCTGCTATTCCCTCTGTCCATGGTTTACGTGGCCGACCATTCTTTTGCTTCCATTTAGTCTGTACATCATTGCTTGTTGAGGTATACTGTTAGTTGGTAATCTATTTAACCTAGCCGTCTGGTATCTCATTTCCATTTCTGTGTTAAGATGCCCACCTTCTGTAAAAATACTCTTTAGGTATTTGAATTAACGTGTCTGTTTAATCTTGGGGTTGTTAATGTAAATGCTAAATGAACTAGGCGCTTTTCTATTTTCCAAGCTTCCGATGTTAAATATGACCATGTATAAAATAGTACACATGACATATTCCCTCCCTGTAGACTGAGTCTGAAATCAATCTCCCCTTTCAGCTGTTTATCATCATCATGTGCCATGCCGGTAAGCGTGAGTGATCATGTTTCGCCATCTTACACTATCATCAGAGTTGTGGATCAGCTCTATCTTCTTGTCTCGACCATGCAATGTAATAAAGCCATCCAGATATTTACTTCTCTGACTTCCTCTTGTTCTTTTTCTCCTCAATCTTGCCAGTTTGTCACCAAGTTCTCTAGATTATTTCTTCTCATAACTTTCCCCCAGTTTTGTTTTGTTTGTTTGTTATTTTAAACAAACAAGTTTTAATACCTGTAATTGTACACCTTCACTTTCTGATTAATACTTATTATTAATTCGCAAGATAAAATCAGAAATACTAATGTATTAAAAAGATCGGGCTGTGTGACGGTTTGTTCCATGCTCAGCCTTCGTAGACTTAGATGGACACATTACGAGGATGTACAATGATATAATACTAAAGGACATCTGCTTTTAATTAATTACAGATGGGTAAAAGATCTTGTGGTTGGCCACTACAAAAGTACAAAGATATGTGTAAGCGGGAAATGATTGATACAGTCATTGCTATTGCATTTTGTGAGCAAGTCGCCAATGGTCGCGTTGTATGCACGGCAAAGATCAGAAAGACAAATGAGAAAATGATTTAAGAAAAGTCACACACCGAGCGTGTGAGACATCATATGGTGCGTGGTGGTGAAAATCACCATATGTTGACACGCATCCTTTGTGGACGAACATTTACCTCGCGAATTGGTCATACCAGTCACATTCGCTACTGCTTTAGGTCGTAGTTAGTATGCCTTTTTAAAGCACAATGTAACAAATTTTCGTCAGTCAAGCCGGCAAGGTGCCAATATTTCTAATTAGTAGCTGCAAAGATACTAGAACCTCCATAGAAAAATGAAAATGAAGTGTAGAATCAATATGTATTTAACATTGAAAGTTCTGATGGAGGTAGCCAAATGGCTCGTGAAGAGAGAGACAAGCATATCTCACTCGTTTGACTTGTACCACCGATGCAGAGATTTTATCTCTCGACTTAAAACCCAAGTGCCATCTTCATAGCGACTGTCTCGCAGTTCCCCACCCCTCCCCAAGCCCAGAAACCAGTGGGACCAGACCAGGACTGCACTTCATTTCTGCAGAGAAGCATATTAGTATGTAAGCAGGTCACATTCATACAGCATATACGGACTGGCTTCGATCAGGTCTAGGTTAGTCACGTTTCTCGACAGGCCTTAGCTATTTCATTGTCAACAGACCCCCCAACCCAATATCCAGGGAAAGATTATAGCGTTAGAAATAAACGGTAGTTATTAGATAATACATACTATAAATCAGCATAAATGGTAAGTTCCACTAAGCCTCATACCTTTAAATGATATATAAATAACGGTGAAAATTGCAACTTGTTTATATAAAGGAACTCAATATACCTGTGAGTATCAAAGGTTACAGATCCATAGCAGTCTCAGACCATTTCTAGAATCTAGTAAAGGCCGAAGACAGAATTGCAGTTATAGAATCATCACTTTATCAAATGTACAAGAAAACTTGGAAATTATAGTGATGAGGGAATCTCTGCGGCTAAATTCAAACCACTTCCCTAGGAAGGTTAGTATTCTATTTCTCTGGCACTACTTGATGATATTAATAGTTAGCTCACAAGCTGGATAGAGCTGTGGGGGGGGGGGGGGATGTGCAATAATCATGCAGAGATTCAAGACAAAGGAGGTCCAATGCTTTGCTTAGCACTCACATAATTGAGACATAACGATACGAAGCAGAACATGAATCGGGTGCCATTTCCACAGTGAACATTGGCTGCAATGGATCTTCAACACTGTGTGTGTGTCGCCCTTAATGTATACACTGACAGGCTGCTGTTGGTCTATATTTTGATGTTATCTTCTGGCTAGTATCACTGTCTACTTCTTGCTCTCTTGCCTTTTTCTCTCCCGTACAGTATATTTTTTAGAAGGCTGTCATGTCTTTTAATGTAGCCGCAAATCTAACTTGCCTCTTTTCTTACTTTCTTCATTAACTCTCTTTTTATTTTCATCCCCTCAAGAACATCAGTATTTGACTGTTTATTTTTGTTTGTTTGATTTGTTTTCACGAAATATGACTTAATTTCTGTATACCTACAGGTATTCAATTCGACTTTACAATTGCTTATTCATTGTCCAGGACTTATAAGGACAGCCATTCGTTCGTACTGACGTATACAGGATACTGTTGACTTCGTGAGCATGAACATGTATGAGGCAGTCGAACTGGCACAAAATGGAGGATCTGTTCGGCTAACCGTGATGAGGGCGGCGTGCTGCTAAGAAACTGCTGCATGATGAATAACGAATAAGATGAAGCTGTGCAGTTACTAAAAGTCTCCTGTTATATAGAAAGACAGGAATCGACAAGTAGCGGCTCCTAGTGTCATCTATGGCCGGAAGCAGGAGCTTTTATAAACTAACCGAGTGTGCAGTAGAGGTGGGCGGGTGTGCTAGTGAAGTTGATAGCGAACTGCGCTAGTCATGTCATGAGCACGGTCGGGAGTGGGTTCAATACATGGGCTCATCGCTTGCCAAAGTGAGGGACAGAGTGGCACATTATTCCTCCTTGATATCAGACCTACAAAATTTGATGGCACTATTACAACTTAGACCATAGCAGGAAACTGCTTGGGGACAGTTTTGCTCCCCCAGCACTGGAAGTTATCCTTTATAAAAAGGCCATTCCCAGCTTGATCATTACACTCTGTCATAACTGATATTTCATTGTGTTAGTTTGCATGTCACTCAGCCACTGCGAATATTGCTCTGATTACAGGTGTACAGAGATTCCGTCTACGTCACAGTTCCACGGTGGTTCTGGACATCTGGTCACCCGGTCACACTGGCCAAAGTGGTTACTGTCAGAGATGAAGTCAAGCTCAGGCCCTACCCAACATGGGCCGCCCAGAAGCAAGGTGACTGCAACTGCCTGCAGTACGTCCAGGGAATGGAGATTGACCCCAACACAGGTCTCATGTATGTCGTTGACAACGGACGAGTTGGACTGACGGAGAATCTTTGTCCGGCTAAAATTGTAGTCTACGACCTAAGCACAGACTCACAGCTGCATAAATATGAGCTGCCCGCAAATGTGGCCAGTCCCACCAGCAACTTCCTCAACGACATTGTTCTGGATTATATTGGCGGGAAAGTGCGATTCGCGTACATCAGTGACGCTAATGATGCCCATTTGGTCGTGTTTGACTTCAAAACAGGCGAATCATGGACAATAAAACACCCGTCAATGGGAATTGAAAGTGATAGTGCAGAAAATATTACCATCAATGGCAAAGTGTACAATTTCCCTGTAGCTTTGGATGGTATGGCCGTGTCTCCAGACTTTCAATACCTCTATTACTGTTCTCTTGCAGGGTTCAACTTGTATCAAATTCCCACTAAGAGTCTTAGGGCTGGCACGACTGATGGGATTCGTATGGTCGGCTCTAAGGTATCTCAGAGTGGGGGAATTGGCTATGGAAGCAAATTTCTGTATTATGGCGCTTTGGGGTTGAACGCCGTGTATTACTGGGATTCGGATAAAGATATGACTGATCAAGGTGTTGGGATGGACAAAGTAAATTTGGCCACACAGACACTGCTGGTACGAAATGATAGTTCAATGCAGTGGCCTGATACATTTGGGTTTGACACCCGAGGATGGCTCTGGTTTGTGTCCAATCGTTTGCAGGTTTTCAGGGAAGCTAAGGGTCTTCCCGATGATGGCGATGCATATATGAGAATATGGAAAGTCTATGTCAATGAAACAGGATATTTACATCAAGCGAATCGGAGAACGGAAAGAACTTTTCTAGAGTCAGGAGGAAGTGGTTCAGATTCGTGTTTTTCATGTATGCCAAGAACATTTTTATTCCATGTTTTTATGTTTGCAAGCGTTATCTTTCTTATGCCAGGAATCATGCGTATCTAGAGCAGACAATCTACCACCCACCCACAACAGAACAGGAACTTTTGAAGCTCTGGTGTCGCGAGACAAGCCCTAAGCTGGCCTCATATTTTAAATGGTCTACGTCATTTTGAAGGCATTTTATATCAACGTTGTCAATAAACCGTTTATAATTATCGGTTTTTCATGATCGTTCCTCTTCTGAGGTGGGTGTCTTGCATTTCCTTCTCTAGTTCAGAGTTAAGTGTGGCCGACTTTGATTTGTTTTTGTATCAGACTTGATATGCTCTGACAACATCCCCTTCAAGTTAACTCCTTTAACTGCTTGTGGGTAGTTTTTATATTCTGGTAACTTTATCAATGCAATCGATTTACGGCCTACTAGTTTGTAAATTCCAACTGCCACGCGTTTTTAAGACACGGTACTAGATAGCTGAAAACGCAAGAGATCTGCAAAAACTGTTGGATATTGTAGTAAGAGATGGGGCAGCACACCTAGGAAAAAGTACAGCGATATGGTGGCAAGCCTGAGACAAGAAGAATATGCAATCAGGCTATTCGCTGTTGAGATATGCGCAAGACACAGTTTCAAACTACTCGTAGGGTGGACTGAAACAGCTAGGCGTTAAAGGACAAGCAAGGATACTGGTACTTAAAAGACTGGGCGAGGCCGCGGAGAAGGCCTCGTGCTGGCTATGGAGCAAGCGTGAATGATAAGAGAGGTGTGAGACAGGGATGTGTAATGTCTACAGATCTGTTTTCCCTGTATAGTGAAAATATTTTCAGAAATATATAAGATATGAAAGGATTCATCATTGGAGGAAGAAACATCAATAACATTATATATACAGATGAAACAGTATTGATTGTAGACAATGAGCAGAATCTGTGTTGTTGCACACAGTGAACAACTAGGGTTAGAATTAAATTGTAAGAAGACGCAGATTATGGTCGTCACTAGCAAGAACAAAATATCACAATACAATATGCAGGTAAATGGGAATATTCTTAAACAAGTGAATCGGTATAAAGATCTCAGAACAGTCATAACATCTGATGGGAGATGCCTTGAAGAGATTAGAACAAGAATCGCCATGGCGAAAGTAGCCTTTTTGAAAGATGAAAAACATTCATTCATTCATTCATTCATTCATTCATTCAGTAGCATGTCCTTTGCAGAACCTCGCTCCCATAACAACCTTCCGGAAAACCTCTCGATCATAAGCAAAATGTCCCGCGTCCGATAAACCCATCTGGAGATCATCCGTCACATCCTGCACCCAACTTCTCTTTGGCCTTCCTCTTCCTCTCTTCCCAGTTTTATACCCCTCCATTATTGTTCTCTCTAAACTTTCATGACGTTTCAAGTGACCAAAATATTTCAATTTTCTTTGTTTTATCGTCTTTAATAGCCAACTATAGTCAAATAAACAAATAGTCAAAGTCAAACAAAGTCAAACAAATAGTCACTAATAGAAAGGTCAATAGAGAAACAGAGAGACATATATTTGTGCTTCATAGATTATACTAAGGCATTTGATAAAGTAAAACATGATGAACTGATTAAAATGTTGGAAGATATCAACATTGATGGAAAAGATTTAAGAATAATAAAGAATGTTTACTGGAACCAAGTAGCAGCAATTAAAATGGGAAATAAAGAGGGTAGTTACGAACAGATAAAGCTAGGAGTACGACAAGGGTGTGTCTTGTCACCAGATCTTTTCTCCCTGTATAGCGAAGTAATAATGAGAGAGATCACAGAGATGCCAGGAATACTAGTTGGAGGTTATAATATAAATAATATACGCTATGCAGATGACACAGTATTGGTGGCGGATAATTCAACAGACCTACAACAATTATTAGACGTTGTAGTAACAGAGAGTGCAAGGAAAGGACTCTCCTTGAATATCAAGAAAACAGTAACAATGGTAATATCAAAGAAAATGGTGACACCAAAATGTGACATAGAAATAGAAGGGAAAATCCTTAACCAAGTTGATAATTTTAGATACCTAGGGGCATTTATAACATCAGATGGAAGATGTACAATAGAGATTAGGAGTAGAATAGGGCAGGCAAAAGCCGCTTTTCAGAAAATGAAGAGTATCTTATGCAATAAGTCACTATCACTGAATGTAAGAAAGAGAGTGCTGAAATGCTATGTAGAACCAGTTTTGCTGTATGGCAGTGAATCTTGGAACGTTAATGAACAAATTAAGAAGAAATTAGAAGCAACAGAGATGTGGTTCCTGAGACGAATGTTGCGAATTCCTTGGACTGCCAGAGTAACTAACGACGACTGCCTGAAACAGGCTAATGAAACTAGAACATTATATACAACAATAAGACAGAGACAAACATCTTTCTTCGGTCACGTGATGAGAAGAGAGGCATTGGAGAACATCGTAACAACTGGAAAGATCGAGGGGAAGAGAGGCAGAGGTAGACCAAGAGAAGTGATGCTGGATGGATTGAGACGGTGGCATGGAGGAATATCAGCACCAGAGTTGATCCAGAAAACCAAAGACCGAGATCTATGGAGAGCCATGAACGCCTACGCCAGCCGGCACGGCACTTGATGATGATGAATAGCCAACCTTATTCAATATTCAGCTCTTGAAGTATGGATGCGTTTGTTCTTTTCTTTACCCAAGATATTCTTAGAACTCGTCTATATTTATGCGCTGTTCAGCTTGTTTAGTAAGTGTCCAGGTCTCACAGGCGTATGTTGCAATGGGAAAGATGCAGGCTCTTAAAAATCTAATTTTTGTAGTTCTGTCTGTCCCATTCCATAATTTATTCAGCTGTTTTATCTTTGAAGAGCACTTGATAGTTGTCGTTTAATTTATTTCATTGTGTCACCGTTGTTGATAATCAATGACCAAAAATATTAAAAATTTTCCACCACCTCCAATTTTTCCTCATTAATATATATTTCTTTCTCCATAGTGGTTTTATCTGTATGCATTTTCTTTGTTTTTGCTATGTTAAGATATAAGTTGTGATTTTCACTATTCATTTGGGTTGAGGCTATTAGGTTTTCTATACCAGTCTGTGTTGTGGATAGCAATACTGTATCATCAGCATACCGAATCTCTGGTATGTCATGACCACCGATATTTAGGGCATCATATAGCTCCCTGTTTATATCATCTCTTACATTTCTCATTATATTTTCGGCGTAAAGGTTAAACAAATAGGGGGACAGCACACATCCCTGACGGACTCCTTGCTTGATGTCAAACCAATCTGATGTCTCACCATCTATTCTAACCGCTGCTTGTTGGTCTTGATAGAGCATTCTTATGAGTTGTATTACATATAGTGGAAAGCCCATATTCCTCATGATTTTCCAAAGTTTCTGATGTTGTACATAGTCAAATGCCTTTGAATCATCCACAAAACATGAGAATAGGTTTACATTAAATTCTCTGCACTTCTCTATTATTAAACGCATATTGGGAATGTGATCTCTTGTTCCACTTCCTTGTCTAAATCTAGCTTGAACTACGTTAATTTCTTCTTCCATTTTCTTACGAAGTCTTCCCATTATGATTTTTTAGTAGAATTTTACTTGCATGACTGATCAGGGCAACAGTTCTATAGTTGGTGCATAATTTCAGGTTGCCCTTTTTTGGTATTGGAATGAAGATAGTTCTCTTCCAATCTTTTTGTCATATACCATATTTCCATATCTTTTTACATAATGCGTGATAGATTTGTATGCTTTCTTCTCCTCCCGCTTTAATTAGTTCAGCTGGTATCTCATCACATCCAGGTGATTTACCATTCTTCGGGTTCTTTATCGCCCATGCAATTTCATCTAATGAGGATTCAGATTCCGTCTCTGCTGTCGTTGGCTCATGTATCTCATTCATATCCTCACTCATTCATATCATGCATATCATACATTCCACTGCAGTACTCCTGCCATTCTGTCTAGATTCTGTTAAGGTAATTCCCATCTTGTCACAGATAACATTCAATTGAGGTTGAACATTTCTTGTCAATAACTTCATTTCTTTGAACATTTCGAATCTCTTCCAGCCTTATGATATTGCTCTATTCTGGTACAGCAATCTTGTATATATTGATTTTTGTCCATTGTTGTGTTCTTTCTTATTTTTCAAGTTAAAGATTTATACTTCATCCTGCTGTTATCGGATTCACCTCCTTTCTGTTTCAGTTCCCTTCGTTGTTTTATTAATTCTAACGTGTCTGATATAATCCATGGCTTAAGTTGCTTTTTCTTGGTCGGAATTAATTCCTTGGATGCAGTTATCAAGATATCTCTAGCTTGTACTGCCAGTTCATCAGGTGTCATTTCCTCTTGCACAGATATCAAGACCCCAAAACGATTCCTAACTTCTGCGGTGTATGCATCTGGCATGTTTGTGAGATCAAAACGAAGTGGCCTAGGTCCTCGGGTAAGCTTTTTGAGTTGTAATTTCAAATCTGCTTCTAATAACTGATGATCTGTATCAACAGTCTGCAATCCGTAGGGTTTTTGCAGATGATATGCTTGATCTCCATCTTCTTTGTATTAAAATATAATCTATCTGATTTTTGGCAATACCGTCCGGGATTTCCATGTAAAGAGTCTTCTTGGGTGTTGTTTAAAAAGTGTGTGGCTATCATTAACTCATTTTCTGTGCAAAATTCAATTAATTTGTCACCTGCATCATTTCTGTTTCCCAATCCAAATTTTCCTAAAACGTGTCTCTCATTTTCAGCTCTTCCTGTACCTATTTTCGCATTACAATCTCCAAGTATTATGGCTATATAATTATGATCAATCTTATTTAATGTGTCTTGCAGTGTGTTGTAAAAATCTTTAATTTGGTCCTCCTCTGCTGTTGAAGTAGGTGCATATATCTATACGAGTGTTGTGTTTTTTGGACGACCTTTAACATAGTGACCAAAAAACAAAACAAAAAAAGATGTCAATTGCTACGACAAAAAGAATGTTAAGGTGCTACATAGATCTTGTACGTTGTATGGCTGTGAAGCGTGGACAATGAGCAGTCAAGCTGAAAAACATCTGATGGCTGTGGAAACGTGGTTTCTGCGGAGAATGCAAAGAATACCATAGACAGACAGAAAAACCAACAACCAAGTCCTACAAGAAACAAATGCAAATTGTATACTGATTAGACAAATTAGACGCAGACAGTCAAAATATTTCGAACATGTTATGAGAAGAAATAAATGAGATAACTTGGTGACAACTGACAAGATCGAGGGGAAGAGAACAAGGGGAAGACAGAGAAGTAAATACCTGGATAGCTCGACCACGTGGCATGCTCGAGGCAAATCAAATCAAATCAAATCAAATCAACTTTATTAGGGTCACAAATTGGGCGCGCAGGCCCGTCTTACATTCGGCCCACCACTCTGGTAATCGAGTGAAATGGCGAATCATGACCGCCCACGCTTACCAGCATGAACCATGATGGATGGAAAGATAATTGGGACAAGTATACACAGTAAATGGTCCACAACCCTGCTTGCAATGTAAGTCAACGTCTCTTAAAGAAGGGAACCTCGCAATAAGACCGAGACATATCAACCTCTCAATGAGACAGACACAACATGTATGGTCTCGTGCCGACTGGGGAGCCACCCCACCAGGTAAGAACAGGGCATCCAGGCCGGGGTGCTACTGATGGGTGGAAACACCACATTGTAGCGATCACCAGGACCGAAAATGTCGTCCGAAATCGAACCTCTGCAGCCGAGCGTCGGCAAAGACCGTGTGTGGTGGAATAGTACGTCCTGCAAAGACATTTGGTGGAATTCATGAAATCACATACCAGATAATGGGTAGAGGAGTGGAGCAGACTAAGCCAAGTAAAAGCTGCATTTCAGGTAATGGAGATAATGTTATAAATTACTTTAATTGAGTGTCAGAGAGTATTGAAATGTAAATCTTACTTGTTCTGCTGTATGGCAGCGAATCATGAGACGTGAACGAAAAAATTAGCATATCTTGGAGGCAGTGGAGATGTGGTTCCTCAGACAAATGTTGCGAATACTTTAGGCATCCAGAGTAGCTGTTCGTACTAACGGCTGCCTGTAAGAGACTAATAAAGGTCAAACATTATACACGAAGAAAGGAACAAACAGTGTTTCTTTGTAAATAGTGAGAAAAAAAGCAGTGTACAACATCACAACATCTGGAAGCATCTGCGATAGAAGAAACAGAGGCAGACAGGAACAAGATACTGCTTGTTGGTCTAAGACGGCAGTATAACTGGAAGGCTTACCCAGTCAACAAACGCCCGCAGAACTCGGATGTGTCGGCCGAAAGGTGCAAATATCGCAGCTCTGCTGTAAGAAGATACAACGCAATTACGTCCAGTTCATGAAGTAATGTCAACAGTTGCATGAAGTAATGTCAACAGTTGCATGAAGTAATGTCAACAGTTGCATGAAATAATGTCAACAGATGCATGAAGTAATGTCAACAGTTTCATGAAATAATGTCAACAGTTGCATGAAGTAATGTCAACAGTTGTATGAAGTAATGTCAACAGTTGCATGAAATAATGTCAACAGTTGCATGAAGTAATGTCAACAGTTGCCTGAAGTAATGTCAACAGTTGCATGAAATAATGTCAACAGATGCATGAAGTAATGTCAACAGTTTCATGAAATAATGTCAACAGTTGCATGAAGTAATGTCAACAGTTGTATGAAGTAATGTCAACAGTTGCATGAAATAATGTCAACAGTTGCATGAAGTAATGTCAACAGTTGCCTGAAGTAATGTCAACAGTTGCATGAAGTAATGTCAACAGTTGTATGAAGTAATGTCAACAGTTGCATGAAGTAATGTCAACTGTTGCTTGAAGTAATGTCAACAGTTGTATGAAGTAATGTCAACAGTTGCATAAAGTAATGTCAACAGTTGCTTGAAGTAATGTCAACAGTTGCTTGAAGTAATGTCAACAGTTGTATGAAGTAATGTCAACAGTTGCATGAAGTAATGTCAACTGTTGCTTGAAGTAATGTCAACAGTTGCTTGAAATAATGTCAACAGTTGTATGAAGTAATGTCAACAGTTGTATTAAGTAATGTCAACAGTTGCATAAAGTAATGTCAACAGTTGCTTGAAGTAATGTCAACAGTTGCTTGAAGTAATGTCAACAGTTGTATGAAGTAATGTCAACAGTTGCCTGAAGTAATGTCAACAGTTGCATGAAGTAATGTCAACAGTTGCATGAAGTAATGTCAACAGTTGCATGAAGTAATGTCAACAGTTGCATGAAGTAATGTCAACAGTTGTATGAAGTAATGTCAACAGTTGCATGAAGTAATGTCAACAGTTGTATGAAGTAATGTCAACATTTGCATGAAGTAATGTCAACAGTTGTATGAAGTAATGTCAACAGTTGCCTGAAGTAATGTCAACAGTTGCATGAAATAATGTCAACAGTTGCATGAAGTAATGTCAACAGTTGCATGAAGTAATGTCAACAGTTGCATGAAGTAATGTCAACAGTTGCCTGAAGTAATGTCAACAGTTGCCTGAAGTAATGTCAACAGTTGCATGAAGTAATGTCAACAGTTGCATGAAGTAATGTCAACAGTTGCATGAAGTAATGCCAACAGTTGCATGAAGTAATGTCAACAGTTGCATGAAGTAATGTCATAATTTGCATTGAACCAGAACACCAGGAGCCGAGACTCTGTGGAGTGACGGGGACATTTTGCAAGGCATATGATAATGATAATAATGCTGGGACCCGATAGCTTTTGATACAGAGGCGAGCATCGGAAGCTCCCTGCGACGATGAGGTGTTGTGTTAAGTGGGCGTTGTAGGAAAGGTTGAGGTTCTTCTCTTATCTGTCCACACGGTCAACTTTCAGGTCAGAACCATCACGAGGTGATCGTTAAGCAAATAAACCACACTGATTCGTCAGGTCCGGGAACAATAAATACACATGCCCATCGTCCACTGCTGAAATTTATGATTTAGAATCTATGATGAAGAATCGATATCCGCTGTAGTCGGGGCACGCCCTTAAGTAATTCGTCTCTCCAAGCGAATTCTAATGGTATGTGATGCCGCTGTGATGCTTTCTCGGGGAGGCAAGCACGACAACATGTCATCATCATCATCAAGTGCCGTGCCGGCTGGTGTAGGCGTTCATGGCTCTCCACAGATCTCGGTCCCTGGTTTTCTGGATCAACTCTGCTGCTGATATTCCTCCGTGCCACCGTCTCAATCCATCCAGCATCATTTCTCTTGGTCTGCCTCTGCCTCTCTTCCCCTCGATCTTTCCAGTTGTCACGACAACATGTGCAAGAGGTATATCGAACAGTTAATAGAAAAAGAAAAGCGAGAGATCTCATCGTTAGTGAAATGCAATATGATCAGACGCAACAATACAGCCGTCATTTTTTTTTTTTTTTTTTTTTTTTTTTTTTTTTCCGCGTTTCCATCCTGTTTCAGGATATTGCGGTCAACACCAGCATCTTTCAGCTGTATGTTGATTCCTAGGCTAGATTACGCTCATCAGCACGCCACGACTTTCTGAGCGACCGGCTCCATACTCTCATAAGTCACTTTTGCGATTCGAACCACTGCTAATTCTCGTCGCGACACGTGACGAGAGTATTCGGGGTTAGCGGAGAAAGCTGCTAACCCCTCGGCCACGGAGCCGGCTTATTCCAGTTGCGGCCCTTTGTTCGGCGCCTTCATGGTGTATTGTGTTCATACTCGGGGACGTCAATAAGAAAGCCACAAATGGCTGTAGAAAAAATAACTAAATATGATAACAACCTGAAACCAGTTTATTTTTATACATACATTGTCCCTTTATTTCTCAGCATAATTTCCACCAACATTGATGCACTTATCCCATCGTTTTATCAGTCCTCCCAAACCTGCTGCATAGAAAAGCGTGTCCTGTTCGCATTTACTGTGTGACTTACTTATTGACTCTCCCTTGTAACGTTTTTATTTTTTGTTTTTCCTACCCAGCTATGCACCGCTTTACGCTTTTTTGGGATTGGTTTGCACTTCCATGATATTTGGTATTTAGGTTGCATTTCCTCGCACCAGGGTAAGGCTTGCACGCTTCCAATTGCCCTCCTTCGCAATAAACCTTTGGCATAATGTGGGTTTTTGGGTTTGGTGAGCGCCGCCCAACATTCGGCACTAACAGAAAGCAGGTAGTAAGTACCTTCTACTGTCATACTGTAGCTCTGTCATATCTGACTAAGACCTGACACAACCCTGAGTTTAGATCCATACACATTGTGAAAGGTTTGAGCCACTCATTCCACAAACACCCATTATCAACTTTCTGAAGCATGGCCTGAGAATAAAAGACAATTATCACTTTGTAAATGATGTATTGGCAAGCTATTTCAGCGGCAGCCTCAATCACCATTCTCATAATGTAGCTTGTGATTTGATATGCTACATTTTATAATGTAAGTGCTTTGTCTCTTACACTAGCAGTAAAACCCTTCCCGCGTGTTCCCCGCGCAGATCAGATATACCAGTGTGTACAACTGCATCCTCAAACCCAGGAAATGCTCCCTTCACAAATAATGTGCATACAATTGTGAGAATTATTCTCTGCCCGCTTCATGAGGCTGGTGAACTCCAGCGCCTTACTGGTCGGAAACAAAAATTCATATCACTGATGTGGATTGAACAGGTGCAACAATCCCGGTAAGCAAACTTCTCATTTCCAATCCTTAGTTATCTCCCCTTTGTTTCTTAGGTATAATTATTTCCCTTCCTTTCGATCTCTTGCGACATTCTGGCGCCTCCATAAGAGCATGAACGGTACTGCACAACGTAAGGATATTCCAGACTTTCAAGGCACAGACCTCACATGGAAAAAGTCGGATGCAGATAAAGGTAAGGTCCTTCTTGCACGCTACATAGAGCAGACTGACCAGAAAGACGAGCCCGCCAGACAGAGGACCACAACGACACCCTCTCAGCTGTGTGAGGGGGTCGGGACAGACGAAGAATGCATAATCACAGCTGAGACAATACGTGCGATGCTCAAGAAATCACCTAACACCGCCCCAGGCCCAGACGGCATCCGATATGGTCACCTACTGGTGATGTCAGATGATGACACGGAAGAACTGGCCAGAGAATTCAACACCAGTATCCAGAGGGGTCAGATCAAAGAGAAATGGCTACACAGCTACTTGCTGCCTGCAAAACCGAACAAAGACCACTCCAAGATAAGCGGCTACAGAATCATTACGATGCAGAACACCGCTGGCAAGCTACTGGAGAAAATTGTAGCACACAGACTTGCTTGTGACTCGGAACAGCTCGGCTGCTTCCCGCCCACACTTGGAGGATACAAACGTAACAAAGAGTCATGGCTGAATGCGGCGGTCTTTGCTCAAGATGTCTACGAAGGATTTCAGGTCAAAGAAGAGACATGTGCGGCCGCCATAGACTTAGAGGACGCATACAATAGAGTATCCTCCGAGCACTTGATGCAAACCCTCCTCAGAATGAAAGTGCACCCTCACCTTATACGATGGATAGCTGCAGTTCTGCTCCAAAGGAAGGTGGTACTAAGATGCGGGAGTTGGTCTTCTGAGCCGATAACGAAACGTCCAGGATTGCCGCAGGGTTCACCCCTGTCACCAGTGCTATTCAACGCGTATACGGTGCCGATCACTGAACAACAGTTGGACGGGAGGGGTAGGACTCTGTCATTTGCTGACGACATTCTCGTGGATCGACAGGGTCGAGATAGACAGGCGGTTGCCAATGATATGCAGGGCGAACTAGATCGAATTTCCTCATCGTGTGCTGATGCCGGCGCCCTTGTCAACCCTGCAAAGTCATCGGTTACATGGTTCTCCCTAAACAACCATATTGTGAACACAGACCTGCCGGCAGTAAGAATGGATGGGAGCATTTTGAGTAGAACCCAGTCAATGACATATCTTGGCGTGAGGCTTGATCGTAGCCTGTCCTTCAAAGATCATGTTGATTATGTCATAACGAAAGCTCGAAAAGGTTTGTCAGCATGAGAGTCATGGCGACTGCCAATATCGAGCATAGACTGCTAATACTTCTGTTCCAAGGACTGGTGCTTTCACGCATCAAGTATGCCCTGGCCATCCTCACTGTCAGTCCTACACAGATTGGAAGACTTAAAAAGTTACAAAATGAAGCCATGCGCATAATTTTGGGCTGCACGAGAGACACTAGCTGTGTAGCAATGAGATACCTCCTTGACTTCCCGACAATGGAACACAGGATCAAGATCTGGAGAGCTCGTAAGCATACTTAAAAATAAGTGCTGATGAGCAGCACTCTCTGCATGATGCTATATTCAGAGAAAAGGGTAACAGGCTAAAGAGGGGCAAATCATGGATGGGTCGTGAGGAAGATGTCGTCAGACAGGTCTGCAGTCTTACCAGTATCAACCCCGGAAAGGAATGGATGCCGGTGCCTCCGGCTTTTAAGTGCACTTTCTCCTGCATTATCACACTCGACAGACGGTGCAGAGAGCAGAACCCTGCCATTGTCAATGCAGAGGTCAACGCGCTCATCTATGAACACTCAGATAGCCCCGAAGTGCTCATCTATACAGGTGGATCTGTTGTAAAGCAGCAGAGAAGTGCGTGGGCATTTACAGCCCGTACAGCGGGCTGAACCGTTCAAGAATCCAATGGTGCCCACTCTATGACCACGAGCAGCATGACGATGGAGGTGATGGCAGTTACACAGGCTTTCATATGGCTGGAATCACCGTATTATACCAACGTGTGTGTACTAAGTGGCTCAATGAGCATGACTCAGAAGGTCGAAGCTGGAGCTGTACGCAGACAGTGGACTGAGTCGCTGTTGTCAGTAAAGTCACCTTCATCTTCGTCCCGGGACATGCGGGAGTCGAGGGAAATGAACGAGCTGATAAACTGGCTGGCTCTGCACCCCCTGTAGATGGCCAGCCCATGGATCGTGCCGATGATATTAACGCCCTTAAAGATATGGCGAGAACAGAGGACTTTGACGTCAGTGAATCCACATCGGCAATAAGAAATCGAGAATAAGAACGGCACGGCCAAGCGCGAGAGGTACATTGGGAAAACGAGGTGTCTCGTCATCCAACACAGAACTGGCACTATTAGCCACCGGACGCTGATGCATATGCTGGGGGGAGGGATCTGAGCACCTATGGACCTGTCCGGAGTGCAATGAAGATACCCCAACCGATAACTGATAACTGATTTCCCTTCTAGTTAAATATCTAGTTACTTCCCTTTACCGATAATATTTAGTGGTGCATATTAAACTACATCAAACAAATAAAAGTGCATATTTCGAGGACACGTATAGGTTCCTGTGGCAACATACAGAGGCAAATCATGGACACTTCCACAATCACTAAAGAAGAAAATTGAGACTAAAACTAAATTGTTTTGTGAACATTTCTTAGAATCTTGTGGATGAAAAAAAAAGTAAAATACCGATTTTCTGCATGATCTGAACAATAAAGACAACTGGTCCGTAAATAGCGTCATATCTCCGAAACTGAAATAATCTGGTCATTAGTTAGTTAGTCGCAGTTCCAACTTCACAGCAACAGGGTCGTCCCCATTATGCTCCGTTCCTGTGCCAGTGAATATCACACAGAATGCTCCCCACTGCCCAATGTGAAAAGTGGAAAAGACAGGAGTCTCGACAAACACAGCCCGCACAGATACACTGTGCATAATGCCGCCGCCAGAATGTCAACACAATAGTCCCCCACAAAATACCCAGTTCATTTCTGATGGAATCGGCAGTCATTTTCCCATCTGGATGTTTCCTAGATGTTCACCCACACAGTCCACGAAATACAGTTCATCGTCGATGGTAGTGGCAGTCAACCAGAAGCCCAGCAGCCACGCATTTCTGCATAAGGCAAAAACCGGTCAACTCTGGGACATAGCCATCTGCCATCGCTCCGAACATGCAGTCACGTTCCAAAAAACCTCGGGCAGATTCAAAAGCATTTCACACGAAACTCACAGCTCACAGTGTCGCGCCACGCACTCACTCAGTAGGCGAGGGAACCATCAAGCCTCCTTAGTCGCCTCTTACGAAATGCGTGGTAGGCTACAGTGTTGCTATTCTTTGCTTCCCTTATGGGCCCCGGCAACACACAGGAGTCTGGTCATACTCAGTATCAACATCACCTCTAATGTTACATATTGTATTCCTCAAGCATCTACTTCGTTCCTGTTTCTTACACACTACGATATTCCATAATGTTCTCAACGTCTTTTTCTCAAATGTCTTCTTTGCTCTTATTCCCTGGAAGCGATCATATGTGCCCTAATATTCTTAATGTGTGTATATCACACATATCCTTCGTTCTGGTTCCTTGTATGCCATCATATGTTCCCTAATGTTCTGGATTTGATCATCTCAGATGTCAGTTTTGTTCTTGCGCACCAAGTGCTAATCAGTGTTAATATTAGTAGTTACATGCTTTGTATTTCTAGAGCCTATAAGGAGAGAACGATTAGTATAGCGTACTCTACCAATCTTGTGGTAAGAGGCAACTAACCAGGGTTTGGCGTGAACCTGTATAGTATAGCGTACTCTACCAATCTTGTGGTAAGAGGCAACTAACCAGGGTTTGGCGTGAACCTGTATAGTATAGCGTACTCTACCAATCTTGTGGTAGGAGGCAACTAACCAGGGTTTGGCGTGAACCTGTATAGTATAGCGTACTCTACCAATCATGTGGTAAAAGGCAACTAATCAGGGTTTGGCGTGAACGTTGCTACGTCATAGCAAGCAATAAGAAAGTAGATAATACTGTACAGAGATAACTCGTCTGTTAGAAGAGAAACATGGTCTCCATAGAGCGTTCAACAACGATTGCAAGTCACTTGCAAATAAGGAAGTGTTTTCCAGACTTCTTCCATGCTACATTATTTGCGGTCAATGTGATTATACACTTGTTTCCCTTTACGAAATCTGATCATCATCATGTGCCATGCGGATAAGCGTAGGCGGCCATGATTCGTCATCTCACGCGATCACCAGGATACTTGTATATCACATTGTGGTATTTCCTTTTTTCTAGTCACGACTATAATATGCGCCTTCTTACAATTTATTTTTAACCCTATTTGTTCAATGTGTACAACAACCGCATTTACTAAATGTTGCAGGTCCTGTTCATTGTCTGCAATCAATACTGTATCATCCGCATATCTATTGTTATTGATGTTACGTCATTGTCTGCAATCAATACTGTATCATCCGCATATCTATTGTATTGATGTTACGTCATTGTCTGCAATCAATACTGTATCATCGCATATCTATTGTTATTGATGTTACGTCATGTCTGCAATCAATACTGTATCATCCGCATATCTATTGTTATTGATGTTACGTCATTGTCTGCAATCAATACTGTATCATCCGCATATCTATTGTTATTGATGTTACGTCATTGTCTGCAATCAATACTGTATCATCCGCATATCTATTGTTATTGATGTTAACGTCATTGTCTGCAATCAATACTGTATCATCCGCATATCTATTGTTATTGATGTTACGTCATTGTCTGCCAATCAATACTGTATCATCCGCAATATCTATTGTATTGATGTTACGTCATTGTCTGCAATCAATACTGTATCATCCGCATATCTATTGTTATGATTGTTACGTCATTGTCTGGCAATCAATACTGTATCATCCGCATATCTATTGTTATTGATGTTACGTCATTGTCTGCAATCAATACTGTATCATCCGCATATCTATTGTTATTGATGTTACGTCATTGTCTGCAATCAATACTGTATCATCCGCATATCTATTGTTATTGATGTTACGTCATTGTCTGCAATCAATACTGTATCATCCGCATATCTATTGTTATTGATGTTACGTCATTGTCTGCAATCAATACTGTATCATCCGCATATCTATTGTTATTGATGTTACGTCATTGTCTGCAATCAATACTGTATCATCCGCATATCTATTGTTATTGATGTTACGTCATTGTCTGCAATCAATACTGTATCATCCGCATATCTATTGTTATTGATGTTACGTCATTGTCTGCAATCAATACTGTATCATCCGCATATCTATGTTATTGATGTTACGTCATTGTCTGCAATCAATACTGTATCATCCGCATATCTATTGTTATTGATGTTACGTCATTGTCTGCAATCAATACTGTATCATCCGCATATCTATTGTTATTGATGTTACGTCGTTGTCTGCAATCAATAATGTATCATCCGCATATCTATTGTTATTGATGTTACGTCATTGTCTGCAATCAATACTGTATCATCCGCATATCTATTGTTATTGATGTTACGTCATTGTCTGCAATCAATAATGTATCATCCGCATATCTATTGTTATTGATGTTACGTCATTGTCTGCAATCAATAATGTATCATCCGCATATCTATTGTTATTCATGTTACGTCCCTCAATGGTGATTACTTTCATGTCTTCTAAATTTCTGAAAATATGTTCATTGTATAGGGAAAAAAAGATCTAGAGACATTACTTATCCCTGTGGCACATCTTTCTTAATAAGCTGATATTGGCATACCTTGTATTTTATTATTAGTCCTTATGGCAGATTGTTGTTTCCTATATATGTTTTTGAAAGTCTAATGTCTTTCCCATCAATGGAAGCATCTTCATTATGTTGACTTGTCTTACTTTATCGACTTTTTACTTTTTACAAAACCTATTCAAAGTGTATAGACTTTCAGATCTTCTGTCTTTAATGGCTTCATAAAGTTCTCCACGATTCTTGAATAGTCTAGTGTTTCTTGAAGACCCTTCCATGTCACATATTTTTCGGTCGCAGTGATTAAAGTACGTAATGTGTTTGACATGAGCTGTGGCCATACGGTGATTAGCACAACCACACCTCACCAACTGGTCTATAGTTCAGTCTCCAATGGTGACAGGATTGCATCACTTGCCTGCTAGTACAACTCTGGGAGGGACCACGTCAAGAGCAATAAGTACTGGAGATCTTTCTGGTAAGAAAAGGGCACGTGCAAAGGAACTGATCACCCCACTTCATCGTGCCCCAATCATTTAAATGTCATAAAGAGACCTTCACAAACTAACAACAGAACATGCGGTTACTTAAACCTCTTAGGTAGTTGCATATCATTTACAGCACATAGCAGTTAACACCGTCATTCTTTGGCTGTTCGTGATTCCTGGGCAAGTTTACATTCAGCAGTTTGCCATTGCTTTCTGAACGATCGGCCCCCATACCATTTCATACAACACCAACGTAAGGCGGTCTGCTGTCAAATCGCCCACACTGTGTTTCTAACGCGGTATGAGGGATTACGAACTGCGCCAGTAACCCCTTCGCAACTGAAACCTGTGTTTTGAAATAATGGAAGCAGTGGTAGCACAGTAGCTACCATGCTTGCCTGCTGGCCCGGCGGTCAAGTGATCAAATCTCCTCCTAGACTGATGATAAAACCTGAACTCTGCTCCCTGGTCGACCCACACTAAAATGGGTACCAGGATTTGTTCTGGGAAGTAAAAATGACCATATCAGCCTTCAAGTGCCGATTGTTCTATAGCAATATAAGGCGAGCACCATACACCCAATACACGTAATCCGTGGAGAAGGATTCTTTAATTGTTACGTTACTTGATTACAATAGCACGTTCTTATTGACATCAATACCACTCTACATTGCACCCGTTATTGTAACCCACGGCTTGTTTCCTAGGAACATTTGTACCCGGATTTGTTCTATATTTTGTTGCTGAGCTTCCGTGTTTACCAGGGACACCACGCCCACAAGCGAGTATGTGGCTTACAAGTGCAGCTAAAGGGACAGGGTATAAGTCAAGCAGTGGAGTTTTACAAACAAATAAGTAACCACAGGATGCAGAGGCGTTTGAAAGTTAACTGATTAACTGCCATGGGATGATAAATCGTCTTGTTAAAACTTAAAATTTAATCCTTGTTGAAGAATTTTGTGGACTGTGCACTCTTCACTCGTTGCGACATGTTCCGTAAGGACTTGCTTAGACTTTTCAGGATTATGTCTAGGGCAGTGGTTCTCAACCGGTGGGGAATTCCCCCCCCCCTCCCCAGGGGGGAATTTTAGGGTTTCCAGGGGGTGGGGGTGGGAATGAAGATCATTTCAAGATCGCGTTAATACAAGAACCGAATTACTTGATATTGCTTTTCCCTTCATACTTTACAGTTATGCACGTCTCATCCTTCTAAAATTCATTTTATAAAGTACTAGCTGACCCGGCCCGGCTTCGCCCCAGTCCTTGGTGGGGAGCATCTCATTTAATTCATATAAGTAAGTCATATAAGTTCCCGTTCCCGTTTACTTGTCTGTCTGTACTGTCTGTCTGACCCGGCCCGGCATCGCCCAGTCCCTTGGTGGGGAGCATCTCATTTAATTCATATAAGTAGTCATATAAGTTCCCGTTCCCGTTACCGACTATCTGTCTGTCTGTCTGTCTGTCTGTCTGTCTGTCTATCTGACCCGGCCCGCTTCGCCCAGTCCTTGGTGGGGAGCATCTCATTTAATTCATATAAGTAGTCATATAAGTTCCCGTTCCCGTTACCGACTATCTGTCTGTCTGTCTGTCTGTCTTTCTGTCTGTCTGTCTTCTGTCTGTCTGACCCGGCCCGCATCGCCCAGCTCCTGGTGTGGAGCATCTCATTTAATTCATATAAGTAGTCATATAAGCTCACGTTCCCGTTCCCGACTATCTATCTGTCTGTCTGTCTGTCTATCTGTCTGTCTATCTGTCTGATCCGGCCCGGCTTCGCCCAGCCCCTGATGGGGAGCATCTCATTATTCATATGAGTAGTCATATAAGTTCCCGTTCCCGACTGTCTGTCTGTCTGTCTGTCTGTCTGTCTGTCTGTCTGTCTGTCTGTCTGTCTAATCATTTATTGGTTGCAGTTAGAACAACCTTAGATAAACGAAGACCAACTTACAAAAAGCATTAGAAAGAGCACTTGAAAGATCTTTACATCTTCCCCAACAATTAACTTGGGTAAATGGAGCAGCGGCAGCAGCAGCAGAAGAAGAAGAAAAAGGAGGAGTAGGAGCTGGGAGGAGGAAGAGGAAGGAGGAGGGAGGAGGAGGAGAAAGAGAGAAGAGGAGGATGGAGGAGGGAGAGGGGAGGAGGGGGAGGAGAAGAGGAAGAGGGTAGGAGGTGGAGGAGGGGAGAGGAGGAGGAGGAGGAATATAACGCATATGCCTGTAGATTTAATAATGGCTGAAGTTGTTCCATGTCTTCTTAGAGTTGGCGACAGTGTAAAGAAATATAAAATCTTCAAACTTGATAGAGATAAGGTAACTATTATTTATTCATTCTTTAAGCAAAAAAGATGAGTTACAATGTTATGCATTATGCATTATTTT
>JACEFZ010005880.1:0-46301 GCA_014155875.1 Cepaea nemoralis | reverse complement strand
TCCCCGGTTTCCCCCCCCCCCGTTTCAAAAATTAAAAACAGAAAATTTTTTAAAAATAAAAAAAAAACCCCCCCCCAAAGTTTTAAAAAACCAACACTCATCCCGTGCTTTTTTTCATCTCAAAAAAAAGTAAAATTTTTTAACAGATTTAAAAAACCCAACACTCACCCCCCCCCCCCCCCCCCCCCCCCCCCCCCCCCCCCCCCCCCCCCCCCCCCCCCCCCCCCCGGGGGGGGGGGGGGGGGGGGGGTGCGTTCATCTACAGAAAAAATATACAGATCCCAAACCACTTTCCCCGTGCGTTCATCTACAAATAATACAGATCACCAACACTCTCCCGTGCGTTCACACAGAATAATATACAGATCCCCAACACCACCCCGTGCTTCATCTACAGAAATATACAATCCCCAAACACCACCCTGCGTTCATCTCAGAATAATATACAGATCCCAACACCACCCGTCCAAAAACAAAAAAAGAAAAATCACCCGTGCGTTCTCTACAGAACTAAATACAGATCACCAACACTCATCCCGTGCGTTCTCTACAGAAAAAATTAAAAATCCCAACACCACCCCGTGCGTTCACTCAAAAATATATAAAAATCCCCAAACACCATCCGTGGGGTCACTACAGAATAATATACAGATCCCAAACACTCATCCCGTGCGTTATCTACAGAAAAATATACAGATCACCAACCTCATCCGTGCGTTCATCTACAGAAGTAATATAAGATCAAAAACACTCATCCCGTGCGTTCATCTACAGAATAATATACAGACCCCAAACCATCCCTGCTTCATCTACAAAACTATATCAGATCACAACACTCATCCCGTGCTTCATCTACAGAATAATATACAGATCCAACACTCACCCCGTGCGTTCATCTACAGAATAATATACAGATCCCCAACACTCAACTCATCCCGTGCGTTCTCTACAGAATAAATACAGATCACCAACACTCATCCCCGTGCTTCATCTACAAAACTAATATACGATCACCAACACTCATCCCGTCGTTCATCTACAGAACTAATATACAGATCACCAACACTCATCCCGTGCGTTCATCTACAGAACTAATATACAGATCACCAACACTCATCCCTTGCGTTCATCTACAAAATAATATACAGATCACCAACACTCATCCCGTGCGTTCATCTACAGAAGAATATACAGATCACCAACACTATCCCGTCGTTCATCTACAAATAATAACAGATCACCAACACTCACCCGTGCGTTCATCTACAAATAATAACAGATCCCCAAACACTCACCCCGTGCGTTCATCTACAGAACTAATATACAGATCACCAACACTCATCCCGTGCGTTCATTTTCAGAATAATATACAGATCACCAACACTCATCCCGTCGTTCATCTACAGAATAATATACAGATCCCCAACACTCTTCCGTGCTTCTCTACAGAATAATATACGATCCCCAACACTCACCCGTGCGTTCATCTACAAAAACTAATATACAGATCACCAACACTCATCCCTTGCGTTCATCTACAGAAAAATATACAGATCACCAACACTCATCCTGCGTTCATCTACAGAATAATATACAGATCACCAACACTCATCCCGTGCGTTCATCTACAGAACTAATATACAGATCACCAACACTCATCCCGTGCGCCCCAAGAATAATATACAGATCACCAACACTCATCCCGTGCGTTCATCTACACAATAATACACAGCCCACCCACCCCCGTCTTAAAAAAAAAAAACCCACCCCCCGTCTTAAAAAAATAAAAAACAAAAATTTTCTTGCGTTCATCTACAGAACAAAAAAACCCCAAACCCTCACCCCGGCGTTCATCTACACAACTAATACACAGACCCAAACACTCATCCGTGCGTTCATCTACAGAACTAATATACAGATCACCAACACTCATCCCGTGCGTTCATCTACAGAACTATATACAGATTGTTATGTGGTTTTTTGGGTTTAAATTTAAATATTGGACAACCCCTACTGGCAACGCCGATCCATTCTGGTATGAACCTAAAGCCTATCCCGTCAATATGGAAACAATAACTCGGTTTCGCCCCTTTTACTCGTCGTAGTGCATACCCCGACCGGATCCGAAACAGTCCCGGGTCACGCGCGTGAAGCGGGGTGTACCACGCAGCACGCATTCTGGTATGAACTTACGAACCATCCCGTGCGTTCATCTACAGAACTAATATACAGATCACTACCACCCATCCCATACGGGCATCTCTGTTGTTCCACATATCTGAATGTCTACATACTGCGGGGACTTTCTGTTTTGTCCCATATCTGAAGTCTACATACATCGGGGGCTCTCTGTTGTGTCCCATATCTGAATGTCTACATACATGCGTGCATGACATCTCTGTTTTGTCCACATATCTGAAAGTCTACAACATGCGGTGACATCTCTGTTTGTCCACACATATCTAAAGGCTACATACATGCTGCGTGACATCTCTGTTGTGTCCACATATCTGAATGTCTCATACATGCGTGCATGACATCTCCGTTGTGTCCCATATCGAATGTCTACATCATGCGGTGAATCTCTGTTGTGTCCACATATCTGAAAGTCTCTACATGCTGCACTCTGTTGGTCCACATATCTGAATGTCTACATACATGCGGACATCTCTGTTGTTCCACACATACTAATGTCTGCATACTGCGTGAGTGACATCTCTGTTGTGTCCACACATATCTGAATGTCTACATACTGCGGCATGACATCTCTGTTTGTCCCCATATCTGAATCCCTACATACATGCGGTGACATCTCTGTTTGTCCACAGCGCCCTGTTTTTTGCAAGTTAGGGACGATCATCCAAAGTCTGGAGGCTCTTACACCACGTGAGGCGGGGCCCTTTGGGCAACGGACTGGCTTGTGTGTTTGCATTGACGGTATTTGATATTACATTCACATTTCTGCTCAACTTCACTTCACTCTCCTCAACTTTACTTCACTCTCCTCAAATTCACTTCACTCTCCTCTATTTCACTTCACTCTCCTCAACTTCACTTCACTCTCCTCAACTTCACTTCACTCTACTCAACTTCACTTCACTCTGTTTCAACTTCACTATACTCTCCTATACTTCACTTTACTATCCTCAACTTCATTTCACTCTCCTCTGCTTCACTTCACTCTCCTCAACTTCATTATACTCTCCTCAACTTCAACTCACTCTCCTCAACTTCACTATGCTCTCGTATACTTCACTTCACTATCCTCAACTTCATTTCACTCTCCTGTGCTTCACTTCACTATTTACAACTTCACTTCACACTCATAAGTCTCACCTCCGACTCATAACTCTCACATCAAATTCATAAATTTTACTTTACACTCATAACTCTCACTTAACACTTTTACATCCTATATCAAACTCATAAATCTTTCATCACGCACATAAATCTGATACCACTCAAAAATCTCACTTCACACTTATAAATCTCTCTCCGGTCTCACAAATCTCACATCACACTATTAAATTTGATATCACACTCACAAATCTCACATCACACACGTAAATCTGAAATCACACTCATAAATCTGACTTCACATCACAAATCTGACATCTCATTCATAAACATGACACCACACTAAAAAATCTGATATACACACATAAATCTGACATCAAACTCATAAATCGCACATCACACACATAAATTTCACATCAGACTCCTAAACCTAACATCACGCTCACAAATCTCACTCCGTTCTCATAAATTTCACTTCACACTCATAAATATTACTTCTAACAAATTTCTATTCGTACAGAGTGGCACCTTTCCATACCCTCACATACCCACAGCATCGCATACCCACACCCTCACATACCCACACCCTCACACACCCACACCCTCACATACCCATACTCACATTTCCACACGCTCACATGCCCACATAATATTACTCTCATATACCCACATAATATTACTCTCACATACGCACCTCTCACATACCCACATGCTATATCCCACATAATATTACTCTCACATACCCACACACTCATAACACACAAGCTCACATCCCACTGCTCACAACCCAAACTCACATACCCACACACTCATATACCTACACGCTCACATACCCACACTCTCACATACCCACACGCTCACATACCCACACGCTCATATACCCACATAATATTACTCTCACATACCCACACGCTCACATACCCACACCCATATACCCACAAAATATTACTCTCACATACCCACACGCTCACATACCCACATGCTCATATACCCACATAATATTACTCTCACATACCCACACGCTCACATACCCACACGCTCACATACCCACATGCTCACATACCCACACGTCAAATCCCCACACGCTCATATACCCACATAATTTACTCTCACATCCCCAAAACGCTCACATACCCACACGCTCACATTCCCACATGCTCACATAACCAAAACGCTAAAATACCCACACCTCATATACCCCCAAATATTACTCTCACATACCCACCGCTCACATCCCCACACTCTAACATCCCCACACGCTCACATCCCCCACACGCTCACATACCCACACGCTCACATCCCCACACGCTCAAATCCCCACACGCTCATATACCCACATAATATTTCTCACATACCCACACACCACATACCCACACACTCACAACCCACACACTCACATACCCACACACTCACATACCCACACACTCACATTCCCACACGCTCACATCCCACACGCTCACATACCCACCCTAAATACCCAAACGCTCACATACCCACACGCTCTATACCCAAAAAATATTACTCTCACATCCCCACACTCTCACATACCCACACGCTCACATACCACACGCTCACATACCTACACGGTCATATACCCACATAATAATACTCTCACATACCCACACGCTCATATACCCACATAATATTACTCTCACATACCCACACACTCACATACCCACATGCTCATTTACCCACATAATATTACTCTCACATACCCACACTCTCACATTTCCCATCGCTCACATACCAACACGCTCATATACCCACATAATATTACTTTCACATACCCACATGTTCACATATCTACACTCACAATACAACATTATATTACGCTCCATACCCACACACTCACATACCCACACCTCAAAACCCACATTTTTAAATCTCATATACCCACACACTCATCCCCACACGCTCATATACCCACATAATATTACTCCCCACTGCCCCACACTCATATAATTACACGCTCACATACCTACCGCTCACATCCCCACCCCCCTTATATACCCACGTAATATTACTCTCACAACCCAACGATCACATACCCAAACCCTCTATACCCACATATATTACCCCATGTGCCCACACGCTCACATACCACACGCTCATATACCCATAAAATTTACTTTCACATACCCACACGCTCAAAACCCATATAGCATCACCGTCACATACTCACACGCTCACATACCCACAACCCACATACCCACATAGTATCACCCTCATATACCCACACCCTCACATATCCACACTCTCACATACCCACTTAGTATCACCCTCACAAAACCCAAACCCTCATATACCCACACCCTCACATACCCACACCCTCACATACTCACACCCTCACATACCCACACCCTCACATACCCACATACCCACACCCTCACAAAACCCACCCCCTCACATACCCACATACCCACACCCTCACATACCATACCCTCACTACCCACACCCTCACTACGCATTTTGTATCACCCTCACATATCCATACGCTTACATACCCCCCCACTCACATACTCACATTTCCATATACACCACTGTTACACTCCCACCCCACATACTGACACGCAGACTCATGTTCATACATATAGCATCATATCACATACGCATCCATACACACACATATCCATACAAACACATCACCACACATCCAAACACAAACACACGCGCGCACACACACATCCATACTACACACGCATTCCCTTTCACTCACTTAATATATTTTTACTCTCAAAATCTAAGAGGCATCCTCAATATGCCTCGCACACACAAAACACACACACACGCACACGCACGCACGCACGCTCGCACGCACTACACACCAGGCCTATACTACACGCTCTCACACTCTCATCTATATACACAAAACTCTCACCGACAAGCAGAAACCCCCATACACACAAGCTCTAATCCACATACACACCGCTCTCACCACATACGACCCATAATATAAACTCTCACCCCCATACAGATCCCATACGCACCAGTTTTTTCCCACATACAGACCCCAAAACACTAGCTCTCTCACTCTGAACCACATACAGACCCACATAGACACAAGCTCTCACACTCTCACCCACATACAGAACCACATACCACAAGTTCTCACAAAATGCACAAAGATCTCACCCAAATGCCAAAAAGTCTCACCCTCACATACCGCCCCATGAGGGGGGCGCCCCCCCCCCCCCCCCCCCCCCCCCCCCCCCCCCCCCCCCCCCCCCCCCCCCCCCCCCCCCCCCCCCCCCCCCCCCCCCCGCCCCCCTCATTTTGGGGCGGTTTTTATTTTTTTTAAAAAAAAAAAAAAAAAAAAAAAAAGGGTTTGAGCCCCTTTTTTTTTTTTTGGGCATTTTGGGGGGGTGAGAACCCCCCCCTTTTTTTTTTTTTGGGTCCCCCCAATTTTAAATGTTTGAAAAAAACCCCCCCCTTTTTGTTTGGAAAAAAAATGGTTTTGGTTTTTTGGGTTAAAATGTGGGTTTTTTTTTTTTTTTTTTTTTTTTTTTTTTTTTTTTTTTTTTTTTTTTTTTTTTTTTTTTGGGGGGGGGGGGGGGGGGGGGGGGGGGGGGGGGGGGGGGGGGGGGGGGGGGGGGGAGGGGGGTTTTTTGGAGGGAGCTTTTTGTTTTTTTTTATGTGGGTTTTTTTCTTTTTTTTTTATGTGGTTCAGAGTGAGAGAGCTAGTGTTTTGTGGGTCTGTATGTGGGAGAAACTGTGTGCGTATGTGGATCTGTATGTGGGTGAGAGCTTATATTATGTGGGTCTGTATGTTGGTGAGAGCGTGTGTGTATGTGGATTAGAGCTTGTGTGTATGTGGGTCTGCTTGTCGGTGAGAGTTTTTGTGTATATAGATGAGAGTGTGAGAGCGTGTATGTATAGGCCTGGATGTGTATGTGCGTGCGAGCGTGCGTGCGTGCGTGTGCGTGTGTGTGTGTGTGTGTGTGTGCGAGAGCATTATTGAGGATGCCTCTTAGATTTTGAGAGTAAAAATATATTAAGTGAGTGCAAGGATATGCGTGTGTATGTATGGATGTGTGTGTGCGCGCGTGTGTGTTTGTGTTTGGATGTGTGTGTGATGTGTTTGTATGGATATGTGTGTGTATGGATGCGTATGTTGATATGATGCTATATGTATGAACATGAGTCTGCGTGTCAGTATGTGAGGGTGGGAGTGTAACAGTGTGTAGTATATGGAAATGTGAGTATGTGAGTGGGTGGGTATGTAAGCGTATGGATATGTGAGGGTGATACAAAGTGCGTATGTGAGGGTGTGGGTATGTGAGGGTATGGGTATGTGAGGGTGTGGGTATGTGGGTATGTGAGGGTGTGGGTATGTGAGGGTGTGGGTATGTGGGTATGTGAGGGTGTGGGTATGTGAGGGTGTGAGTATGTGAGGGTGTGGGTATGTGAGGGTGTGGGTATATGAGGGTGTGGTTATGTGAGGGTGATACTAAGTGGGTATGTGAGAGTGTGGATATGTGAGGGTGTGGGTATATGAGGGTGATACTATGTGGGTATGTGAGGGTGTGGGTATGTGAGCGTGTGAGTACTGTGACGGTGATGCTATATGGGTTATGAGCGGTGTGGGTATGTGAAAGTAAATTATATGGGTATATAGATGCCAGTGTGCGGTATGTGAGCGTGTGGGCACATGAGAGTAATATTATGTGGGTATATGAGCGTGTGGGTATGTGATCGTATGGGTATGTGAGAGTAATATTACGTGGGTATATAAGCGTGTGGGTATGTGAGCGTGTAGGTATGTGAGCGTGTAATTATATGAGTGTGTGGGCATGTGGAGAGTAATATTATGTGGGTATATGAGCGTGTGGGTATGTGAGTGTGTTGGGCTATATGAGAGTAATATTATGTGGGTATATGGAGGCTGTGGGTATGTGAGTGTGTGGGTATGTGGAGAGTAATATAATTTTTGTTTTTGTGAGTGTAGATATTGAACATGGGGGTATTGAAAGTAATATTATGTGGGTTTTGAGCGTGTTGGTATGGGGGATGGGAAATGTGAGAGTGTGGGTATGTGAGAGTAATTTTATGTGGGTAAAGAGCATGTGGGTATGTGAGTGTGTGGGTATGTGAGAGTAATTTATGTGGGTATATGAGCGTGTGGTATGTGAGAGTTTATTATGGGGTATATGACCGTGTAGGTATGTGAGCGTGTTGGTATGTGAGCGTGTGGGTATGTGAGAGTGTGGGTATGTGAGAGTAATATTATTTGGGTATATGAGCGTGTGGGTATGTGAGCGTTTGGGTATGTGAGCGTGTGGGTATGTGAGCGTGTGGGTATGTGAGCGTGTGGGAATGTGAGTGTGTGGGTATGTGAGTGTGTGGGTATGTGAGTGTGTGGGTATGTGAGTGTGTGGGTATGTGGTGTGTGGGTATGTGAGAGAATATTATGTGGGTATATGAGCGTGTGGGTATTTGAGCGTGTGGGTATGTGAGCGTGTGGGTATGTGAGCGTGTGGGTATGTTAGAGTGTGGGTATGTGAGCGTGTGGGTATGTGAGAGTAATATTATGTGGGTATATGAGCGTGTGGGTATTTGAGCGTGTGGTTATGTGAGCATGTGGGAATGTGAGCGTGTGGGTATGTGAGCGTTTGGGTATGTGAGAGTAATATTATGTGGGTATATGGCGTGGGGGTATTTGACGTGTGGGTATGTGAGCATGTGGGTATGTGACGTGGGGGTATGTGAGCGTGTGGGTATGTGAGAGTAATATTATGTGGGTATATGAGCGTGTGGGTATTTGAGCGTGTGGGATGTGAGAGTAATTTTATGTGGGTATGGAGCGTGGGGGGGTATGTGAGCGTGTGGGTATGTGAGAGAAATATTTGTGGGTATATGAGCGTGTGGGTATGTGAGCGTGTGGGTATGTGAGAGTGTGGGTATGTGAGCGTGTAGGTATATGAGTGTGTGGGTATGTGAGTTTGTGGGTATGTGAGCATGTGGGTATGTGAGCTTGTGTGTATATGAGTGTGTGGGTATGTGAGAGTAATATTATGTGGGTATATGAGCATGTGGGTATGTGAGAGTGTGCGTATGTGAGAGTAATATTATGTGGGTATATGAGAGTAATATTATGTGGGCATGTGAGCGTGTGAAAATGTGAGTATGGGTATGTGGGGGTGTGGGTGTGGGGGTGTGGGTATGTGAGGGTGGGGGTATGCGATGCTGTGGGTATGTGGGGGTATGGAAAGGTGCCACTCTGTACAATAGAATTTTTTAGAAGTAATATTTATGAGTGTGAAGTGAAATTTATGAGAACGGAGTGAGATTTGTGAGCGTGATGTTAGGTTTAGGAGTCTGATGTGAAATTTATGTGTGTGATGTGCGATTTATGAGTTTGATGTCAGATTTATGTGTGTATATCAGATTTTTTAGTGTGGTGTCATGTTTATGAATGAGATGTCAGATTTGTGATGTGAAGTCAGATTTATGAGTGTGATTTCAGATTTACGTGTGTGATGTGAGATTTGTGAGTGTGATATCAAATTTAATAGTGTGATGTGAGATTTGTGAGACCGGAGAGAGATTTATAAGTGTGAAGTGAGATTTTTGAGTGGTATCAGATTTATGTGCGTGATGAAAGATTTATGAGTTTGATATAGGATGTAAAAGTGTTAAGTGAGAGTTATGAGTGTAAGTAAAATTTATGAATTTGATGTGAGAGTTATGAGTCGGAGGTGAGACTTATGAGTTGAAGTGAAGTTAAAATAGTGAAGTAAAGCACAGGAGAGTGAAATGAATTTGAGGATATGAAGTGAAGTATACGAGAGCATAGTGAAGTTGAGGAGAGTGAGTTGAAGTTGAGGAGAGTATAATGAAGTTGAGGAGAGTGAAGTGAAGCAGAGGAGAGTGAAATGAAGTTGAGGATAGTAAAGTGAAGTATAGGAGAGTATAGTGAAGTTGAAACAGAGTGAAGTGAAGTTGAGTAGAGTGAAGTGAAGTTGAGGAGAGTGAAGTGAAGTTGAGGAGAGTGAAGTGAAATAGAGGAGAGTGAAGTGAATTTGAGGAGAGTGAAGTAAAGTTGAGGAGAGTGAAGTGAAGTTGAGCAGAAATGTGAATGTAATATCAAATACCGTCAATGCAAACACACAAGCCAGTCCGTTGCCAAGGCCCAGCCTCACGTAGGTGTAAGAGCCTCCAGACTTTGGGATGATCGTCCCTAACTCTGCAAAACACAGGGCCGCTGTGGACACAACAGAGATGTCACCGCATGTAGGCATTCAGATATGTGGACACAACAGAGATGTCACCGCATGTATGTAGACATTCAGATATGTGGACACAACAGAGATGTCACCGCATGTATGTAGGCATTCAGATATGTGGACACAACAGAGATGTCACCGCATGTATGTAGGCATTCAGATATGTGGACACAACAGAGATGTCACCGCATGTATGTAGGCATTCAGATATGTGGACACAACAGAGATGTCACCGCATGTATGTAGGCATTCAGATATGTGGACACAACAGAGATGTCACCGCATGTATGTAGGCATTCAGATATGTGGACACAACAGAGATGTCACCGCATGTATGTAGGCATTCAGATATGTGGACACAACAGAGATGTCACCGCATGTATGTAGGCATTCAGATATGTGGACACAACAGAGATGTCACCGCATGTATGTAGGCATTCAGATATGTGGACACAACAGAGATGTCACCGCATGTATGTAGGCATTCAGATATGTGGACACAACAGAGATGTCACCGCATGTATGTAGGCATTCAGATATGTGGACACAACAGAGATGTCACCGCATGTATGTAGGCATTCAGATATGTGGACACAACAGAGATGTCACCGCATGTATGTAGGCATTCAGATATGTGGACACAACAGAGATGTCACCGCATGTATGTAGGCATTCAGATATGTGGACACAACAGAGATGTCACCGCATGTATGTAGGCATTCAGATATGTGGACACAACAGAGATGTCACCGCATGTATGTAGACATTCAGATATGTGGACACAACAGAGATGTCACCGTATGGGATGGGTGGTAGTGATCTGTATATTAGTTCTGTAGATGAACGCACGGGATGGTTCGTAAGTTCATACCAGAATGCGTGCTGCGTGGTTACACACCCGCTTCACGCGCGTGATCCGGGACTGTTTCCGGATCCGGTCAGGGATATGCACTACTGACGAGCTCAAATGAGGGCGAAACTCGAGTATATTGCTTCCATATTGACGTGGATAGGCTTTAGGTTCATACCAGAATGCGATCGGCGTTGCCAGTAGTGGGTTGTGCTCAATATTTAAATTTCAAATCCCGAAACAACCACATAATCAATCTGTATATTAGTTCTGTAGATGAACGCACGGGATGAGTGTTGGTGATCTGTATATTAGTTCTGTAGATGAACGCACAGGATGAGTGTTGGTGATCTGTGTATTAGTTGTGTAGATGAACGCACGGGGTGAGTGTTGGTGATCTGTATATTGCTTCTGTAGATGAACGCACGAGATAAGTGTTGGTGATCTGTATATTAGTTTTGTAGATGAACGCACGGGGTGAGTGTTGGTGATCTGTATATTAGTTCTGTAGATGAACGCACGGGATGAGTGTTGGTGATCTGTATATTAGTTCTGTAGATGAACGCACGGGATGAGTGTTGGTGATCTGTATATTACTTCTGTAGATGAACGCACGGGATGAGTGTTGGTGATCTGTATATTAGTTCTGTAGATGAACGCACGGGATGAGTGTTGGTGATCTGTATATTAGTTCTGTAGATGAACGCACGGATGAGTGTTGGTGATCTGAATATTAGTTCTGTAGATGAACGCAAGGATGAGTGTTGGTGATCTGTGTATTAGTTGTGTAGATGAACGCACGGGGTGAGTGTTGGTGATCTGTATATTGTTCTGTAGATGAACGCACGGATGAGTGTTGGTGATCTGTTATTAGTTTTGTAGATTAACGCACGGGTGAGTGTTGGTGATCTGTATATTAGTTCTGTAGATAACGCACGGTGAGTAATGTGATCTGTATTAGTTGTGTAATGAACGCACGGATGAGGGTTGGTGATCTGTATATTAGTTCTGTAGATGAACGCACGGATGAGTGTTGGTGATCTGTATATTAGTTCTGTAGATAACGCACGGGATGAGTGTTGGTGATCTGTAATTACTTCTGTAATGAACGCAGGGATGAGTGTTGGTGATCTGTATATTAGTTCTGTAGATGAACGCACGGGATGAGTGTTGGTGATCTGTATATTAGTTCTGTAGATGAACGCACGGGATGAGTGTTTGTGATCTGTATATTAGTTCTGTAGATGAACGCACGGGATGAGTGTTGGTGATCTGTATATTAGTTCTGTAGATGAACGCACGGGATGAGTGTTGGTGATCTGTATATTAGTTCTGTAGATGAACGCACGGGATGAGTGTTGGTGATCTGTATATTAGTTCTGTAGATGAACGCACGGGATGAGTGTTGGTGATCTGTGTATTAGTTGTGTAGATGAACGCACGGGGTGAGTGTTGGTGATCTGTGTATTATTTGTGTAGATGAACGTACGGGATGAGTGTTGGTGATCTGTATATTACTTCTGTAGATGAACGCACGGGATGAGTGTTGGTGATCTGTATATTAGTTCTGTAGATGAACGCACGGGATGAGTGTTGGTGATCTGTATATTAGTTCTGTAGATGAACGCACGGGATGAGTGTTGGTGATCTGTATATTAGTTCTGTAGATGAACTGACGGGATGAGTGTTGGTGATCTGTATATTAGTTCTGTAGATGAAGCAGGGGATGAGTGTTGGTGATCTGTATATTAGTTCTGTAGATGAACGCACGGGATGAGTGTTGGTAATCTGTATATTACTTCTGTAGATGAACGTACGGGATGAGTGTTGGTGATCTGTATATTAGTTCTGTAGGTGACCGCACTGGATGGCTGTTGGTGATCTGTATATTATTTCTGTAGATGAACGCACGGGATGAGTGTTGGTGATCTGTATATTACTTCTGTAGATGAACGCATGGGATTAGTGTTGGTGATCTGTATATTACTTCTGTAGATGAACGCACGGGATGAGTGTTGGTGATCTGTATATTAGTTCTGTAGGTAAACCGCACTGGATGGCTGTTGGTGATCTGTATATTAGTTCTGTAGATGAACGCACGGGATGAGTGTTGGTGATCTGTATATTAGTTCTGTAGATGAACGCACGGGATGAGTGTTGGTGATCTGTATATTACTTCTGTAGATGAACGCACGGGATGAGTGTTGGTGATCTGTATATTAGTTCTGTAGATGAACGCACGGGATGAGTGTTGGTGATCTGTATATTAGTTCTGAAAGTAAACCGCACTGGATGGCTGTTGGTGATCTGTATATTATTTCTGTAGATGAACGCACGGGATGAGTGTTGGTGATCTGTATATTAGTTCTGTAGATGAACGCACGGGATGAGTGTTGGTGATCTGTATATTAGTTCTGTAGATGAACGCACGGGATGAGTGTTGGTGATCTGTATATTAGTTCTGTAGATGAACGCACGGGATGAGTGTTGGTGATCTGTATATTAGTTCTGTAGATGAACGCACGGGATGAGTGTTTGTGATCTGTATATTACTTCTGTAGATGAACGCACGGGATGAGTGTTGGTGATCTGTATATTATTCTGTAGATGAACGCAAGGGGTGTGTGTTGCTGATCTGTATATTACTTCTGTAGATGAACGCACGGGATGAGTGTTGGTGATCTGTATATTAGTTCTGTAGATGAACAAACGGGATGAGTGTTGGTGATCTGTATATTACTTCTGTAGATGAACGCACGGGATGAGTGTTGGTGATCTGTATATTAGTTCTGTAGATGAACGCACGGATGAGTGTTGGTGATCTGTATATTAGTTCTGTAGATGAACGCACGGGGTGAGTGTTTGTGATCTGTATATTACTTCTGTAGATGAACGCACGGGATGAGTGTTGGTGATCTGTATATTAGTTCTGTAGATGAACGCACGGGGTGTGTGTTGGTGATCTGTATATTAGTTCTGTAGATGAACGCACGGGATGAGTGTTGGTGATCTGTATATTAGTTCTGTAGATGAACGCACGGGATGAGTGTTGGTGATCTGTATATTACTTCTGTAGATGAACGCACGGGATGAGTGTTGGTGATCTGTATATTACTTCTGTAGATGAACGCACGGGATGAGTGTTGGTGATCTGTATATTAGTTCTGTAGATGAACGCAGGGGGTGAGTTTTTGTGATCTGTATATTACTTCTGTAGATGAACGCACGGGATGAGTGTTGGTGATCTGTATATTAGTTCTGTAGATGAACGAAAGGGTGGTGTTGTGATCTGTATATTATTCTGTAGATGAACGCACGGGATGAGTGTTGGTGATCTGAATTAGTTCTGTAGATGAACGCACGGGATGAGTGTTGGGATCTGTTATTATTTGTAGATGAACGCAGGGGGTGAGTGTTGGTGATCTGTATATTCTTCTGTAGATGAACGCACGGGATGAGTGTTGGTGATCTGTATATTAGTTTGTAGATAACGCACGGGTGAGTGTTGGTGATCTGTATATTAGTTCTGTAGATGAACGCACGGGTGAGTTTGTGATCTGTTATTAGTTTGTAGATGAACGCACGGGATGGGGTTTTGGTGATCTGTATATTAGTTCTGTAGATGAACGCAGGGGGTGAGTTTTTGTGATCTGTATATTATTCTGTAGATGAACGCACGGGATGAGTGTTGGTGATCTGTATATTAGTTCTGTAGATGAACGAAAGGGGGTGGTTTTGGGTGATCTGTATATTATTCTGTAGATGAACGCACGGGATGAGTTTTTGGTGATCTGTATATTAGTTCTGTAGATGAACGCACGGGATGAGTGTTGGTGATCTGTATATTACTTCTGTAGATGAACGCACGGGATGAGTGTTGGTGATCTGTATATTATTTCTGTAGATGAACGCACGGGATGAGTGTTAGTGATCTGTATATTAGTTCTGTAGATGAAGGCACGGGATGAGTGTTGGTGATCTGTATATTAGTTCTGTAGATGAACGCACGGGATGAGTGTTGGTGATCTGTATATTACTTCTGTAGATGAACGCACGGGATGAGTGTTGGTGATCTGTATATTACTTCTGTAGATGAACGCACGGGATGAGTGTTGGTGATCTGTATATTAGTTCTGTAGATGAACGCACGGGATGAGTGTTGGTGATCTGTATATTAGTTCTGTAGATGAACGCACGGGATGGTGTTGGTGATGTATTATTCTGTAGATGAACGCACGGGATGAGTGTTGGTGATCTGTATATTAGTTCTGTAGATGAACGCACGGGATGAGTGTTGGTGATCTGTATATTAGTTCTGTAGATGAACGCACGGGATGAGTGTTGGTGATCTGTATATTAGTTCTGTAGATGAACGCACGGGTGAGTGTTGTGATCTGTATATTACTTCTGTAGATGAACGCACGGGATGAGTGTTGGTGATCTGTATATTAGTTCTGTAGATGAACGCACGGGATGAGTGTTGGTGATCTGTATATTATTCTGTAGATGAACGCACGGGATGAGTGTTGGTGATCTGTATTACTTCTGTAGATGAACGCACGGATGAGTGTTGGTGATCTGTATATTAGTTCTGTAGATGAACGCACGGGATGAGTGTTGGTGATCTGTATATTAGTTCTGTAGGTGACCGCACTGGATGGCTGTTGGTGATCTGTATATTATTCTGTAGATGAACGCACGGGATGAGTGTTGGTGATTGTATATAGTTCTGTAGATGAACGCACGGGATGAGTGTTGGTGATCTGTATATTAGTTCTGTAGATGAACGCACGGGATGAGTGTTGGTGATCTGTATATTAGTTCTGTAGATGAACGCACGGGATGAGTGTTGGTGATCTGTATATTAGTTCTGTAGAGTAACCAGGGTGTGTTGGTCTGTATATTATTCTGTAGATGAACGCACGGGATGAGTGTTGGTGATCTGTATATTAGTTCTGTAGATGAACGCACGGGATGAGTGTTGGTGATCTGTATATTACTTCTGTAGATGAACGCACGGGATGAGTGTGGTGATCTGTATATTATTCTGTAGATGAACGCAGGGATGAGTGTTGTGATCTGTATATTAGTTCTGTAGATGAAGCACGGGATGAGTGTTGGTGATCTGTATATTAGTTCTGTAGATGAACGCACGGGATGAGTGTTGGTGATCTGTATATTATTTCTGTAGATGAACGCACGGGATGAGTGTTAGTGATCTGTATATTAGTTCTGTAGATGAAGCAGGGATGAGTGTTGGTGATCTGTATATTAGTTCTGTAGATGAACGCACGGGATGAGTGTTTGTGATCTGTATATTACTTCTGTAGATGAACGCACGGGATGAGTGTTGGTGATCTGTATATTATTCTGTAGATGAACGCACGGGATGAGTGTTGGTGATCTGTATATTAGTTCTGTAGATGAACGCACGGGATGAGTGTTGGATCTGTATATTAGTTCTGTAGATGAACGCACGGGATGAGTGTTGGTGATCTGTATAGTATTAGTAAGAGTGGGTGTGTCTGTATTTATTCTTAGATGAACGCACGGGATGAGTGTTGGTGATCTGTATATTAGTTCTGTAGATGAACGCACGGGTGAGTGTTGTGATCTGTATATTACTTCTGTAGATGAACGCACGGGATGAGTGTTGGTGATCTGTATATTAGTTCTGTAGATGAACGCAGGGTGGTGTTGTGATCTGTATATTATTCTGTAGATGAACGCACGGGATGAGTGTTGGTGATCTGTATATTAGTTCTGTAGATGAACGCACGGGATGAGTGTTGGTGATCTGTATATTATTCTGTAGATGAACGCACGGGATGAGTGTGGTGATCTGTATATTAGTTCTGTAGATGAACGCACGGGATTGAGTGTTAGGTGATCTGTATATTACTTCTTGTAGATGAACGCCAGGGATGATAGTGTTGGTGATCTGTATATTAGTTCTGTAGATGAACGCACGGGATGAGTGTTTGTGATCTGTATATTAGTTCTGTAGATGAACGGCACGGGATGAGTGTTGGTGATCTGTATATTAGTTCTGTAGATGAACGCACGGATGAGTTGTTGGTGATCTGTATATTACTATTCTGTAGATGGAACGCACGGGATGAGTGTTGGTGATCATGTATATTAGCTTCTGTAGTATGAACCGCACTGGATGAGTGTTGGTGATTCTGTATATTAGTTCTGTAGATGAACGCACGGGATGAGTGTTGGTGATCTGTATATTAGTTCTGTAGATGAACGCACGGGATGAGCTGTTGGTGATCTGTATATTAATTCTGTAGATGAACGAAACGGGATGAGTGTTGGTGATCTGTATATTAGTTCTGTAGATGAACGCACGGGTGAGTGTTGGTGATACTGTATATTACTTCTGTAGATGAACGCACGGGATGAGTGTTGGTGATCTGTATATTAGTTCTGTAGTGAGCACTGGATGGTTTGTGACTGTATATTATTCTGTAGTTGAACGCACGGGATGAGTGTTGGTGATCTGTGTATTACTTCTGTAGATGAACGCACGGGATGAGTGTTGGTGATCTGTATATTAGTTCTGTAGATGAACGCACGGGATGAGTGTTGGTGATCTGTATATTACTTCTGTAGATGAACGCACGGGATGAGTGTTGGTGATCTGTATATTACTTCTGTAGATGAACGCACGGAATGAGTGTTGGTGATCTGTATATTAGTTCTGTAGATGAACGCACGGGATGAGTGTTGGTGATCTGTATATTAGTTCTGTAGGTGACCGCACTGGATGGCTGTTGGTGATCTGTATATTATTTCTGTAGATGAACGCACGGGATGAGTGTTGGTGATTTGTATAATAGTTCTGTAGATGAACGCACGGGATGAGTGTTGGTGATCTGTATATTAGTTCTGTAGATGAACGCACGGGATGAGTGTTGTGATCTGTATATTAGTTCTGTAGATGAACGCACGGGATGAGTGTTGGTGATCTGTATATTAGTTCTGTAGATGAACGCACGGGATGAGTGTTTGTGATCTGTATATTACTTCTGTAGATGAACGCACGGGATGAGTGTTGGTGATCTGTATATTAGTTCTGTAGATGAACGCACGGGGTGTGTGTTGGTGATCTGTATATTACTTCTGTAGATGAACGCACGGGATGAGTGTTGGTGATGTGTATATTACTTCTGTAGATGAACGCACGGGATGAGTGTTGGTGATCTGTATATTACTTCTGTAGATGAACGCACGGAATGAGTGTTGGTGATCTGTATATTAGTTCTGTAGATGAACGCACGGGATGAGTGTTGGTGATCTGTATATTAGTTCTGTAGGTGACCGCACTGGATGGCTGTTGGTGATCTGTATATTATTTCTGTAGATGAACGCACGGGATGAGTGTTGGTGATTTGTATAATAGTTCTGTAGATGAACGCACGGGATGAGTGTTGGTGATCTGTATATTAGTTCTGTAGATGAACGCACGGGATGAGTGTTGGTGATCTGTATATTAGTTCTGTAGATGAACGCACGGGATGAGTGTTGGTGATCTGTATATTAGTTCTGTAGATGAACGCACGGGATGAGTGTTTGTGATCTGTATATTACTTCTGTAGATGAACGCACGGGATGAGTGTTGGTGATCTGTATATTAGTTCTGTAGATGAACGCACGGGGTGTGTGTTGGTGATCTGTATATTACTTCTGTAGATGAACGCACGGGATGAGTGTTGGTGATGTGTATATTACTTCTGTAGATGAACGCACGGGATGAGTGTTGGTGATCTGTATATTACTTCTGTCTGTGGCTGAAGGGCTTGCGAACGCGGTTTGTGAGCCCGTATACCCGGGTTCGAAACACGGCGGTTCTCGTATTTTCGAAAAAGGTATAGAGACCGGTCGTTCAGAAAGCAATGGCAAACTACTGAACGTAACACTTGCCTAGTAAATCAACAGCAGCATGAAAATGCTGGTGTTGACTGCAACGTCCCGTAAGGGATACGCAACATTTAAAAAAAAAAAAAGATGAACGCACGGGATGAGTGTTGGTGATCTGTATATTACTTCTGTAGATGAACGCACGGGGTGAGTGTTGGTGATCTGTATATTCCTTCTGTAGATGAACGCACGTGGTGGGTGGTGGTGGTCTGTCTACTAGTTCTGTGTGTGATGTGGCGACTAGTTCTGCATGAAAACTCACCGGGTGATTGGTGGTGTGACTACGTAGGTTAACCCATGGGGTAGACGGAGATGATGTGGTAACTAGTTCTGTAGACAAATTCCTAGTGCTTCAGGTGATACTGTGACTACTAGTTCTGATGGTGAACTCACGAGGTGGGTGCTGGTGGAGTGACTACTGTTCTAGTTCTGTAGATGAACTAATGGATATAATGTGGAGACATCTTTAGTAGTTATCTCTATAATGGCATATGATGTGGAGACATCTTTAGTATAGACCAATGAGAAATAATGGCAAAGTTCTACTCACATCCTAACTGTATGATTCCAGTGAGTACCCACACAATCAGGCATAGGCCCACGGATCCTGTGGCCCGCAGAACTCCTTTCGGTGAGACAAAAATCCCAGAACCTGCAAATATTCACACACATACACAAACACAGACACACACACACACATACACGTGGTGATTTAAAATGTGTGACATAGAATAAATCTATCATCCTATTTGTGGTACACAACAAAATCTACATATCTATATGTGGTATTTTACATAAATATAAAACTGTATGTGTGGTGTATGACACACATCTATCACTCTGTATGTGGTATATGACACGTATCTATCACATTATGTATGGTAAATGAAATGAATCTATCACTCTATTTATGGTAAATGAAATGAATCTATCACTCTACATGTGGTATATGCCATGAACTTACCACTCTATGTGTGGTATATGCCATGAATCTATCACCCTGAGTGTGGTATATGACACGAATGAGATGGCAATGGCACGACAAGATGGAGCTCAATGGACAAACAACATACAGGTTTGGACCAAACATGCAGCAAGTACTGCCCAAGATGGAGTTCAATGGAGAACTCTGACCAAGCAGCTGGATGATCTGGATAAAGCTGACGACATCCCCTACCCGTCGCCACCCGTCTCACACACGGAAATGAAATGTAGAATAAACCAACAATACCAGGGGAGAAGTCACAACGACGAGGTTCAAACATTCACAGAGGAAAGTCATAGATAATGTGAGTAAATCAAGCAAATACAAATATCAGAATTTAGGTGAAGGAGGCTGGAGAAGTGATTGTGCCGCTAGGAGGTTTCTACAAGTCAAGGGAAACATAATTTAGTACTTTGGAATGTTCATGTGTGGCATTGGTTCAATGTTACAGTACAGTTCATAAACACGGGGAACAAAGAAAACGACTGCAAATAAACAATCGCTATTTCGGGCCTGTACAAAATAGAGGGAATAAAATGGCATGTCAGAATCACCAATGTGTAGCTCATGGATAAAACTAGACAAACATCAATGTGGAGCTCATGGAGAGAACTAGACAAACATCAATGTGGAGTTAATAGAGAGAACTAGACAAACATCAATGTTGAGCTAATGGAGAGAACTAGACATACATCAATGTGGAGCTAATGGAGAGAACTAGACAAACATCAATGTGGAGCTCATGGAGAGAACTAGACAAACATCAATGTGGAGTTAATGGAGAGAACTAGACAAACAACAATGGGGAGCTAATGGAGAGAACTAGACATACAGCAATGTGGAGCTAATGGAGAGAACTAGACAAACATCAATGTGGAGCTAATGGAGAGAACTACACAAACATCAATGTGGAGCTAATAGAGAGAACTAGACAAACATCAATGTGGAGTTAATGGAGAGAACTAGACAAACATCAATATGGAGCTCATGGAGAGAGAACTAGACAAACATCAATGTGGAGCTCATGGAGAGAGAACTAGACAAACATCAATGTGGAGCTCATGGAGAGAGAACTAGACAAACATCAATGTGGAGCTCATGGAGAGAGAACTAGACAAACATCAATGTGGAGCTCATGGAGAGAGAACTAGACAAACATCAATGTGGAGTTCATGGAGAGAGAACTAGACAAACATCAATGTGGAAGCTTATGGAGAGAACTAGACAAACATCAATGTGGAGCTCATGGAGAGAACTAGACAAACATCAATGTGGAGCTCATGGAGAGAACTAGACAAACATCAATGTGGAGCTCATGGAGAGAACTAGACAAACATCAATGTGGAGCTCATGAAGAGAGAACTAGACAACATCAATGTGGAGCTCATGGAGAGAACTAGACAAACATCAATGTGGAGCTAATGGAGAGAACTAGACAAACATCAATGTGGAGCTCATGGAGAGAACTAGACAAACATCAATGTGGAGCTAATGGAGAGAACTAGACATACATCAATGTGGAGCTAATGGAGAGAACTAGACAAACATCAATGTGGAGCTAATGGAGAGAACTAGACATACATCAATGTGGAGCTAATGGAGAGAACTAGACAAACATCAACGTGGAGCTCATGGAGAGAACTAAACATACATCAATGTCGAGCTCATGGAGAGAACTAGACAAACATCAATGTGGAGCTCATGGATAAAACTAGACAAAAACAAATGTGGAGCTAATAGAGAGAACTAGACAAACATCAATGTAGAGCTAATAGAAAGAACTAGACAAAATTCACTTTGGAGCTAATAGAAAGAACTAGACAAACATCAATGTGGAGCTAATAGAGAGAACTAGACAAATATCGGTGATGAGTTTATGGAGAGAACTAGACAAACATCAATGTGGAGCTCATGGATAAAACTAGACAAACATCAATGTGGAGTTTATGGATAAAACTAGACAAACATCAATGTGGAGCTCATGGAGAGAACTAGACAAACATCAATGTGGAGCTCATGAAAAGAACTAGACAAACATCAATGTGGAGTTATGGTGAGAACTAGACAAACATCAATGTGGAGTTTATGGAGAAAACTAGACAAACATCAATGTGGAGTTTAAGGAGAAAACTAGACAAACATCAATGTGGAGCTCATTTTGACAACTAGACAAACATCAATATGGAGCTCATGGATAAAACTAGACAAACATCAATGTGGAGTTATGGAGAAAACTAGACAAACATCAATGTGGAGTTTAAGGAGAAACTGAGAAACATGAATGTGGAGCTCATGGAGAAAACTAGACAAACATCAATGTGGAGCTCATGGATAAAACTAGACAAACATCAATGAGGAGTTTATGGAGAGAACTAGACAAACATCAATGTGGAATTTATGGAGAGAACTAGATAAACATCAATGTGGAGTTTACGGTGAGAACTAGACAAACATCAATGTGGAGTTTATGGTGAGAACTAGACAAACATCAATGTGGAGCTCATGGATAAAACTAGACAAACATCAATGTGGAGCCCATGGATAAACTAGACAAACATCAATGTGGAGCTAATGGAGAGAACTAGACAATCATCAATGTGGAGTTTTTGGAGAGAACTAGACAAACATCAATGTGGAGTTTATGGAGAGAACTAGACAAACATCAATGTGGAGTTTATGGTGAGAACTAGACAACCATCAATGTGGAGTTTATGGAGAGAACTAGACAAACATCAATGTGGAGCTAATGGAGAGAACTAGACAAACATCAATGTGGAGCTCATGGAGAGAACTAGACAAACATCAATGTGGAACCAATGGAGAGAACTAGACAAACATCAATGTGGAGCTAATGGAGAGAACTAGACAAACATCAATGTGGAGCTAATGGAGAGAACTAGACAAACATCAATGTGGAGCTAACAGAGAGAACTAGACAAACATCAATGTGGAGCTCATGGAGAGAACTAGACAAACATTAATGTGGAGCTAACAGAGAGAACTAGACAAACATCAATGTGGAGCTCATGGAGAGAACTAGACAAACATCAATGTGGAGCTCATGGATAAAACTAGACAAACATCAATGTGGAGTTTATGGAGAAAACTAGACAAACATCAATGTGGAGTTTAAGGAGAAAACTAGACAAACATCAATGTGGAGCTCATGGAGAGAACTAGACAAACATCAATGTGGAGCTCATGGATAAAACTAGACAAACATCAATGTGGAGTTTATGGAGAGAACTAGACAAACATCAATGTGGAGTTTATGGAGAAAACTAGACAAACATCAATGTGGAGCTCATGGAGAGAACTAGACAAACATCAATGTGGAGCTCATGGATAAAACTAGACAAACATCAATGAGGAGTTTATGGAGAGAACTAGACAAACATCAATGTGGAATTTATGGAGAGAACTAGACTAAACATCAATGTGGAGCTTCATGGATGAGAACTAGACAAACATCAATGTGGAGTTTATGGTGAGAACTAGACAAACATCAATGTGGTGCTCGTGGATAAAACTAGACAAACATCAATGTGGAGCCCATGGATCAACCTAGACAAACATCAATGTGGAGCTAATGGAGAGAACTAGACAATCATCAATGTGGAGTTTTTTGAGAGAACTAGACAAACATCAATGTGGAAATTATGGAGAGATTTAGACAAACATCAGTGTGGAGGTTATGGTGAGAACTAGACAACCATCAATGTGGAGTTTATGGAGAGAACTAGACAAACATCAATGTGGAGCTAATGGAGAGAACTAGACAAACATCAATGTGGAGCTAATGGAGAGAACTAGACAAACATCAATGTGGAGCTCATGGAGAGAACTAGACAAACATAAATGTGGAGCTAATGGAGATAACAAGACAAACATCAATGTGGAGCTCATGGAGAGAACTAGACAAACATCAATGTGGAGCTCATGGAGAGAACTAGACAAACATCAATGTGTAACTAATGGAGAGAACTAGACAAACATCAATGTGGAGCTAATGGAGAGAACTAGACAAACATCAATGTGGAGCTAATGGAGAGAACTAGACAAACATCAATGTGGAGCTAATGGAGAGAACTAGACAAACATCAATGTGGAGCTAATGGAGAGAACTAGACAAACATCAATGTGGAGCTCATGGAGAGAACTAGACAAACATCAATGTGGAGCTAATAGAGAGAACTAGACAAACATCAATGTGGAGCTCATGGAGAGAACTAGACAAACATCAATGTGGAGCTCATGGAGAGAACTAGACAAACATCAATGTGGAGCTAATAGAGAGAACTAGACAAACATCAATGTGGAGCTAATGGAGAGAACTAGACAAACATCAATGTGGAGCTAATGGAGAGAACTAGACAAACATCAATGTGGAGCTCATGGAGAGAACTAGACAAACATCAATGTGGAGCTCATGGAGAGAACTAGACAAACATCAATGTGGAGCTAATAGAGAGAACTAGACAAACATCAATGTGGAGCTAATGGAGAGAACTAGACAGGCCATTCGTTGAGAAAACTCGATGACAGTAAAACAAGAGTAGACTTCATCTGGAAAGAACAGGACAAAAGAAATAGAGGAAAACAAATGAAGTTGCCTATGACACACCGACAGTGTTGCCCATAATATACCCACTGTGTTGCCTATAACATACCCACATTGTTGCCTATAACAAACCCACAGTGTTGCCTATAACATACCCAAAGTGTTGCCTATAACATACTCAAAGAGTTGCCTATAACATACCCACAGTGTTGCCTATAACAAACCCACAGTGTTGCCTATATCATCCCCACAGTGTTGCCTATAACATACCCACAGTGTTGCCTATAACATACCCACAGTGTTGCCTATAACATACCCACAGTGTTGCCTATAACATACCCACAGTGTTGCCTATAACATACCCACAGTGTTGCCTATAGCATACCCACAGTGTTGCCTATAACAAACCCACAGTGTTGCCTATATCATCCCCACAGTGTTGCCTATAACATACCCACAGTGTTGCCTATAACAAACCCACAGTGTTGCCTATAACATACCCACAGTGCTGCCTATAACATACCCACAGTGTTGCCTATAACATACCCACAGTGTTGCCTATAACATACCCACAGTGTTGCCTATAACATACCCACAGTTTTGCCTATAACATACACACAGTGTTGCCTATAACATACCCACAGTGTTGCCTATAACATACCCACAGTGTTGCCTATAACATACCCATAGTTTTGCCTATAACAAACCCACAGTGTTGCCTATAACATATACACAGTGTTGCCTATAACATACCCACAGTGTTGCCTATAACATACCCATAGTGTTGCCTATAACATACACACAGTGCCCTATAACATACCCACAGTGTTGCCTATAACATACACACAGTGCTGCCTATAACATATCCACAATGTTGCCAGTAACATACCCACAATGTTGTCAGTAACATACCTAGAGTGTTGCCTGTAACATACCCACAGTGTTGCCTATAACAAACCTACAATGTTGCCTATAACATACCTAGAGTGTTGCCTGTAACATGCCAGCAATGTTGTCTATAACATACCTACAATGTTGCCTGTAACATACCTACAATGTTGCCTATAACATACCCACAATGTTGCCTATAACATACCTAGAGTGTTGCCTGTAACATACCCACAGTGTTGCCTATAATATACCCACAATGTTGCCTATAACATACCCACAGTTTTGCCTATAACATACCTAGAGTGTTGCCTGTAACATACCCACAGTGTTGCCTATAACAAACCCACAATGTTGCCTATAACATACCCACAGTGTTTCCTATAACATACCTAGAGTTTTGCCTGTAACATACCCACAGTGTTGCCTATAACATACCCACAATGTTGCCTATAACATACCCACAGTGATGCCTATAACATACCCACAGTGTTGCCTATAACATACCTAGAGTGTTGCTTGTAACATACCCACAATTTTGCCTATAACATACCTACAATGTTGCCTGTAACATACCTACAATGTTGCCTGTAACATACCTACAATGTTGCGTATAATATATTCACAATGTTGCCAGTAACATACCCACAATGTTGCCAGTAACATACTTACAATGTTGCTAGTAACATACTTACAATGTTGCCTGTAACATACTTACAATGTTGGCAGTAACATACTTACAATGTTGCCTATAACATACCCACAATGTTGCCAGTAACATACCCACAGTGTTGCCAGTAACATACTTACAATGTTGCCTATAACATACCTACAATGTTGCAGTAACATACCTACAATGTTGCCTATAACATACCTACAATGTTGCCAGTAACATACTTACAATGTTGCCTGTAACATACCTACAATGTTGTCTGTAACATACCTACAATGTTGTCTGTAACATACTTACAATGTTGCCTGTAACATACCTACAATGTTGTCTGTAACATACCTACAATGTTGCCAGTAACATACCTACAATGTTGCCTGTAACATACCTACAATGTTGTCTGTAACATACCTACAATGTTGCCTGTAACATACCTACAATGTTGCCTGTAAATAACGACAATGTTGCCAGTAACATACCCAAAATGTTGCCTGTAACATACCTACAATGTTGCCTATCACCATGGACGAAGCACCCACCAGTCCCAGTGTTCTCTTGAGTTGGATCTGTTCAACTTCAACCTTGACATTATGGATGTCAGGGATGTTCGGGGTCATCTGGCGTGTGAACATGATACACTAATATCAATTATATACACACACAGCTACACTCACACACATATGCACACACCTACACATACACCTACACACACATTCACAGACACATACACACACACACCTACACACACACCTACACACACCTACAAACACACCTACACACCTACCTACAAAAAGTCGCTTAAAAGTCGACAGGGTCGACTTCATTGCACCGGGTTTTATCCCATATGGCTCGGTCTCTTTCCGCAGCGCGGAAAGCGTCGCACAAAGCACGAACTCCGTAGCTTTTAGCGACGACCCACAGGAGTCTCCGAAATATTTAACTCGTAAACCGAAGGGCGCGGCCCAGAATCGACAACCCACAACCCACAACGAATAACGAGTCAAACGGCTTGACCACTTCGCCACAGGGACTCCCAACCTACCTACACAAACACCTACACACACACCCATAACCAGAATATTAACCAAACATTAATGACCTGTTAACAGTAGTCTCAAAAGTATATAAACCAACCTATCTATACACACGGACACGCGCATACTCCCACACACACACGGACACAAAACTACACACACTTTCACACACCACCACATACGCAGACATATCTAGACACACACACAGGGACACACACACCTACACAGACACCTAGACAAACACACTCGCGCAGACACACCTACACACACAAACACACTGAAATACACACCTTCCACACACCTACACACATATACACACCTAAACACATATACACACCTACACACATATACACACCTACAGACACATACACACACCTACACACATATACACGCATACACATACCAACACACATATACACACCTACAAACACTTACATAGATATACACACCTGCACACAAACACACGAAAACACACAGCTACACACCCTCCACACACCTACACACATATACACACCTGCACACGCGCGGACACACATATACACACCTACAAACATATACACACCTACACACTTCACACATATACACACCTACACACCTAAATACCTACACATATTTACACATATACACACCTGCAACACTTGGCGGATACAACACGTGACGGGTACACCGCTTTGTGGTTACAACACTTGGTGGGTACAACACTTGACGGGAACAACACTTGGCAGTTACAACACTGGACGGGTACAACACTTGGCAGTTACAACACTGGACGGGAACAACACTTGGCAGTTACAACACTGGACGGGTACAACACTTGACGGGAACAACACTTGGCAGTTACAACACTGGACGGGAACAACACTTGGCAGTTACAACACTGGACGGGAACAACACTTGACGGGAACAACACTTGGCAGTTACAACACTGGACGGGTACAACACTTGACGGGAACAACACTTGGCAGTTACAACACTGGACGGGTACAACACTTGACGGGAACAACACTTGGCAGTTACAACACTGGACGGGAACAACACTTGGCAGTTACAACACTGGACGGGTACAACACTTGACGGGAACAACACTTGGCAGTTACAACACTTGACGGGAACAACACTTGGCAGTTACAACACTGGACGGGTACAACACTTGACGGGAACAACACTTGGCAGTTACAACACTGGACGGGAACAACACTTGGCAGTTACAACACTGGACGGGAACAACACTTGGCAGTTACAACACTGGACGGGTACAACACTTGACGGGAACAACACTTGGCAGTTACAACACTTGACGGGAACAACACTTGGCAGTTACAACACTTGACGGGAACAACACTTGGCAGTTACAACACTGGACGGGTACAACACTTGACGGAAACATCACTAGGCGGGTACAACACTTGGCGGGTACAGTGATAACCGATTACCGGGTACAACTCTTGACGTGTACACTGATTAATGGGTACAACACTGAACGGGAACACTGCTTACGGGATACACCACTTGACGTGTACACAGATTACCAGATACAACATTGACGGGTACACTGATTACCGATTAATGGGTACAACCCTTCATGGGTACACAGATTACCGGATACACCACTTAACGAGTGCACTGATTAACGGGTACAACAATTTATTACAACAGGAAGTCATTGGTAGTATAAACATCTGGGATGTAGAAAATCATCAGCTGTGCTGTCACACAATGATATTCTCAACAAAAAATGTTTACCTTATTGTCACACAATTGTCACACAAGTGCTGTCACACAATAATATTCTCAACAAACAATGTTTACCTTATTGTCATGATCAGTTGACTTTTGGGTTTCCATGGAAACTGTTGACCACAAAAAAAAGTGAGTACAAGTGTGGAGGAACGTTGGTGTTTGTGACTTTCTGAAACTGACAGTCTGCAATGATCAGACAGTTTCTAGAGGTTCAACTCGCGACAAGGCACAGACGCGGCTGGAAATGCCTCGTCTCGGTGTTTGGTCACGAGCCGACAATCTAGGACACAGTATCAAAGTCAGAATGTTGGACACGCTAGTAATGGATTTGTCCCAGGTAGGGCCGGTTGTCGGAAGAGCAAGACAAACACGTGACACAAAGTTGGAGGATAATATACAACTAGATAAAATACAACAGGTTGAGACATAACAAGATAAGATACAACAGGCTGAGATACAACAAGATAAGATACAACAGGTTGAGATACAACAAGATAAGATACAACACAATCAGATACAACAAGACAATACTTAACAAGACAGTATCAAGACAGAACAATCTATGAACAGCTAATGTGTTGTGGTTTGTTCTAGTATGTTTCACATTCAAGTCATCTATGTTTGTTCTAGTTTGTTTCACATCCAAGTCATCTATGTTTGTTCTAGTATGTTTCACATTCAAGTCATCTATGTTTGTTCTAGTATGTTTCACATTCAAGTCATCTATGTGTGTTCTAGTTTGTTTCACATTCAAGTCATCTATGTTTGTTCTAGTTTGTTTCACATTCAAGTCATCTATGTTTGTTCTAGTTTGTTTCACATTCAAGTCATCTATGTTTGTTCTAGTTTGTTTCACATCCAAATCATCTATGTTTGTTCTAGTTTGTTTCACATTCAAGTCATCTATGTTTGTTCTAGTTTTCCGTTCTCTCCATATGTGAACATTAGTTTTAAAAAAATCTTTTTTTTAAATTTTCCAATTTCTCCATCTGTGAACATTCGTTTGTCATAGTTTTCCATTCTCTTCATCTGTGCCTATTAGTTTGTTCTAGATTTCCATTCTCTTCCTCTGAGAATATTAATTTGTTCCACTTTTCCGTTCTCTTCATCTGTAAACATTAGTTTGTTCTAGTGTGTTTCCAACTCTCTTCATCTGTGAACATTAATTTGTTCCAGTGTTCCATTCTCTTCATCTGTGAACATTAGTTTGTTTTAGTGTGCTTTCCATTCTCTTCATCGTTGAACATTAATTAGTTCTAGTTTTCCTTTCTCTTCATCTTTGAACTTTAGTTTGTTCTAGTTTTCCATTCTCTTCATCTATGCCTATTAGTTTGTTCTAGATTTCATTCTCTTCCTCTGAGAATATTAATTTGTTCCAGTTTTCCGTTCTCTTCATCTGTAAACATTACTTTGTTCTAGTGTGTTTCCAACTCTCTTCATCTGTGAACATTAATTTGTTCCAGTGTTGCATTCTCTTCATCTGTGAACATTAGTTTGTTTTAGTGTGCTTTCCATTCTCTTCATCGTTGAACATTAGTTTGTTCTAGTTTTCCATTCTCTTTATCCATGAACATTAGTTTGTTCTAGTTTTTACATTCTCTTCGTCTGTGAACATTAGCTTGTTATAGTCTGGTTTCCATTATCTTCCTCTGTGAACATTAGTTTGTTCTAGTTTTCCATCCTCTTCATCTGTGAACATTAGTTGGTTATAGTTTGTTTTCCATTCTCTTCATCTGTGAACATTAGTTTGTAATAGTTTCTCATTATCTTCATCTGTGAACATTAGTTTGTTTTAGTGTGCTTTCCATTATCTTCATCGGTGAACATTAGTTTGTTCTAGTTTTCCATCTCTTCATCTGTGAACATTAGTTTGTTCTAGTTTTCCATTCTCTTTATCCATGAACATTAGTTTGTTCTAGGTTTTACATTCTCTTCGTCTGTGAACATTAGCTTGTTATAGTTTGGTTTCCATTATCTTCCTCTGTGAACATTAGTTTGTTCTAGTTTTCCATTCTCTTCATCTGTGAACATTAGTTTGTTCTAGTTTTCCATTCTCTTCATCTGTGAACATTAGTTTGTTATAGTTTGTTTTTCATTCTCTTCATCTGTGAACATTAGTTTGTAATAGTTTCCCATTCTCTTCATCTGTGAACATTAGTTTGTTCTAGTTTTCCATTCTCTTCATCTGTGAACATTAGTTTGTTATAGTTTGTTTTCCATTCTCTTCATCTGTGAACATTAGTTTGTTATAGTTTGTTTTCCATTCTCTTCATCTGTGAACATTAGTTTGTAATAGTTTCCAATTCTCTTCATCTGTGAACATTAGTTTCTTGTAATTTTCCATTCTCTTCATCTGTGAACATTAGTTTGTAATAGTTTCCAATTATCTTCACATGTGAACATTAGTTTGTTCTAGTTTTCCATTCTCTTCATCTGTGAACATTAGTTTGTTGTAATTTTCCATTCTCTTCATCTATGAACATTAGTCTTTTCTATATCTCCATTCCTTTCATCTTACAACATTAGTTTCCTTTAGATTTCCATTCTCTTCATCTGTGAACATTAGTTTGTCTTGGTTCTCCATCCCCTTCACCTGTGAACATTAGAATGTTCTAGTTTGTTTCCCATTCTCTTCATCTTCGAACATTAATTTGTTCTAGTTTTCCATTCTCTTCATCTGTGAACACTAGATTGTTCTAGTATGTTTTCCATTCGCTTCACCTGTTAATATTAGTTTGTTCTAGTTTCCCATTCTTTTCATCTGTGAATAATAGTGTGTTCTAGTTTGTTTTCCATTCGTTTCACCTATGAACATTATTTGATTAAGTTTGTTTCCATTCTTTTCATCTATGAACATTAATTGATAAATAAACGTTATAAGGCATGTAGAGTTGAGGAAGGAGGTGAAATGTCACCAGGGATGTAGAGTTGATGTGCTGCTAGAGTTTAGGTTAGCTCGGCCTGAAGTAGGTATTAAGTAGAGTTACATTGAGTTACATCAACCCAAAGTGAGGGTTGTAGTGCAGCTTAGCAATAGATATTCGTCTTTCAATTTCTTTCATTGTGTCACCATTGTTGGTAATCAATGACACAAGATATTGGACAATTTCCACCACCTTAAATTTTTCCTCATTAACTTATATTTCCAGGCTTGTCCATGGGAATGGGATTCCCATGGGAACCTCTTGGGATATGTCCCATGGGATGGGATGGGACGGGACAGCACACATTTATATTTCCCACGGGACACATGGGACAGTAACCACGTTATAGCAACTTGATTTACGTCAGAGCAACCCTTATTCTTTGTTTGTTTGTTTGTTTGTTTATTTTTACTTTTTTAAAGCCTTTTATCCTTCTTTTTCTTTATTTATTTGAATCAATTCTTTATCTTGTGGTGGGCCACCAGATAAATAAATAAATGCGCACTGCTAGTCGGCCGTTGTTGCAACCAACTTCACAACCATTAAATTATTGGAAAATGAACATAGGTTTCCACTGCTAAAAGCAAGTGCGAAAATTTGTTGGCCATACCAGTGTCCTCAGCAGCAGTAGAGCGCTTATTTAGTGCAGCTGGATTGTTGTTGAGTCTCATCTCATCTCATCATGTTCCTCTTGTACCTTGCGGTGTCGAGGTGAAGTATAAACTTCGTGAGAGTGCCCGATTATGGGCTTCATATTTCGATATTCCCACGGACTCTGCTATTCCCTCCGTCCAACGTTTACTTGGTCGGCCTCTTCCTCTGATTCCATCTGGTCTGTACATCATTGCCTGTTGTGGTATGCTGTTGACTGGTAACCTTGTTGTTGAGTAAGTTACTAAAACGGATGTTACAAGCTCTCGTTATAAATTCTGCGCATATCAGATTTGCATGTAAGATGAAAATTGTGGAAATGGTTCAGGGATTACTCGAATTAACTGAATTATTAGAAACAGTCGATCAGCAGGAAATTGATAATGTGCTGAATGAGCAGAGTGACTCAGAATTGAGTTGAGTTGAGTTAAGAACCGACATCACTGCACTCAGGACATTCCCATAGTGCTCCGTCCCCTCGTTCAACAGCCAGCGAAGAGTCACACTACTAATCGTTCCCACCGCTATCTGATTAAAAGTTCTCCTGGTCTTCCCTCTCAGTTTTGAGATTCTTCCAGAACCCCTGCCGATCCCCCGCAATCTCATTCTTTCCACATATGGGTTCTCAATCTGTTCCTCCAGCCTTCTCCACCTGGTCCCACAAGCGCACGACCACCTCCCCCTTGTCCATAGGAAAAATACCACCAAGAGGTGCATTCCCTGCTAGCCTATCAGCCTGTTCATTCCCCCGTACACCCGCATGGCCAGGGCAAAATATCCATACAATTCTCACAATCTGTGACCTCTGAAGCGACGAGAGCCATTCCACACGAAACATTCCTTTCTCCACCTTGCTAAGCATACTCTTTGAATCCGTAATGAATACAACGTGTGTTGCAGTAGTCTCCTCTAGCCACCGGAATGCCGCTGTTACTGCCTCCACCTCCATTCTCATGCTGGAGGTCAGTAGTCTCATATGCCAGACTCTCCTTTTTCAAGACTCGTCCATTAGCCTTTGCAATAAAGCCCCAGCCACTACGTCTGTTTCTCACCACTGACCCATCGGTGTAGATGACTATGTCACCTTGATGTGTGTTGCTCTGGATCAGCTGTTGCACTTCAAACTCAGTGCGGCCCGCTGCCCATTCTCTGCACTCACGACCCAGTGTTATTATTACATTGTGCCAGTCCGTCATGTCTTCCGGAACTTCAACCCACTCTCTTTCACGATTGATGGTCTCTAGATCACACACCTGACGTATAGAAAGTTCTGCCTGTGCCATCCAGGACCTGCCTCGTCTTAGTCTATGACTCTTGACCATATCCATTGCTGCATGCAGCGGGTGATCCCTGTCTGCAGCAACTCTCATGTACCATTTGGCCTGAAGGACCCTATGCCTGTCCGTCATTGTTGGTAGCGCCAGGATATGCCTCATGCATATAATTGGTGTGTCCTTTGTGCACCCCAGGATTAACCGCATGGCAGCATTCTGTATGCGTTCCAACCATTCAAGCTGGCTCTTTGATACTGTCAGCAGCCCCAAACCATACTCAATGAAAGAAATTATTAACTGCTGAAAGAGCCTGTAAAGCATTCTCTGGTCTACCCCGGTTGCTGCCATAGCCCTCAATGCATTAAGTCCCCTACCAGCCTTCACCACCAAAGCCTCCACAACACCTATTAAAGGTGATACCCAAGTACTTCAATTTACTCTCTCGACTAAGAGGACATCCATTCAACATAATACCTGGGACGTCTGCCTTTGACTCAGACATTGTCATATTTAGATTAAACTTTGTTTTAATAAAATACTCTTGAATATTAACATTAATAAATTCTGTTGTTTTACATGTCTCTTTGTACACGTAGTCCTATTTAGTAGACACTAACCCTATCATTATCAAGTGCCGTGCCGACTGGGGTAGGCGTTCATGACTCTCCACAGATCTCGGTCTTTGGTTTTCTGGATAAACTCTGCCGTTGGTATTCCATCATGCCACCGTCGGCAATCCATCAAACATCATTTCTCGTGGTCTGCCTCTGCCTCTCTTCCCTTCGATCTTTCCAGTTGTCACGATGTTCTCCGGCGCCTCTCTTCTCATCACATGACCAAAGAAAGCTGTTTGTATCTTTCTTATTGTTGTATATAATGTTCTATTTTCGTCAGCCTCTTTAAGGCATTCGTCGTTAGTTACTTTGGGATTCCAAGGAATTCGCAACATTCGTCTAAGGAACTACATCTCTGTTGTTTCCAATCTCTTCCTAATTTGTTCATTTATATTCCAAGATTCACAGCTGCCATGAGTCTACGTGTAAGGGAAATAGACGGACAACAACTCAGAGAATAGTTGTTGATAGTGACGATTGGTCACAGATTGTTGTTGCATGAGACGAGAAGTCAATCAGCTGAGAATCGCTGTGAAGTTAACATGCAAGAAACGACAAGCCAGTATTGAAATAGAGAATAAGGGTTGATACACCGTGAAAGGCTGTCCAGAGTGCGCCATGAAAGTTTATACCACCACCAGATATTTATAATGGCTAACAATTATGCTACCGCTACCCGGCGTTTGAACATGGGAATGAGCAAGCTCCAGCTGTGTTGTCGCTTAAAAGTCGACAGGGTCGACTTCATTGCACCGGGTTTTATTCCATTTGGCTCGGTCTCTTTCCGCAGCGCGGAAAGCGTCGCACAAAGCACGAACTCCGTAGCTCTAGCGACGACCCACAGGAGTCTCCGAAAAATTTAACTCGTGAACCGAAGGACGCGGCCCTGAATCGAACCCACAACCTTCGGAGCCCGAATTAAACGGCTTGACCACTTCGCCACGAAGACTCCTGCTGTGTTGTTTGACAGGTCAACAGGCCTGTGCTGACGGTCGCGATGAGCCGCAGGACTGTAAGTAAACAGTTAGAAACGTTGTATGTGTAGAGGATATGGGTTTATCCAGTCATGACGACAGAATGGGAGTGTAGCAGGTTGGGTGCTGGTAGGGACGTGCAGACGGGTTGATTGTGCCTACGTCACCAGACTCTGCTGTTGATCAATAAATATTGTTGTTCACTACCCATCTGGGACGCAACTGTTGTTGACTCATTTCTCAAGTACATACATAGAAAACTGTCGGTGCTAGCTGGTAACCACCCCCTAACAACTCATTGGCAGATGTGGAGGGCCAAGCTGCGAAACAGAACTCGGACTAATAGTGCCAGTGAATCATGAGCGATGCTCAGAAAGGAATTAATCGACCTGTACAGTTCTACTATATCCATCTATATCAGCAATAAGCAGCAAAAGATGACGGGTGGTAAAACATTAGACTGATGAACATAAGAAATAGTGGCGGGTGAAGTACGAACTGTGTAGTAACCAGTGTTAGATCATAAGAACAATATAGTTATCGTATCTGGCTTTAATGACAGAATATTTCAACGCAATACAACAGTGAGTGATACTCAGTGAGACCTTACGAAGTCAGAACAAGCAAGGTAAAAGTTGGGAATTTATGAACAATGGCAAAGTCATTGCTACAAACAGAATGTGAACAGTATAGCAACATTAGCTGCTTCGAGATGTAGGGGTTTAACGGCATGAAGCGAGAACAATCTGTAAATACTACATACGCCAGCCGATCTCTGTAGGTGTGCAATACAGCGAGATAAGACAACTAGATACAGGTTCCCAGCAGATCCACGAGATGGTGGAACAAGTTACGATATTATAACCTACACACATTACAGTATACACAATTTATTATAGCACTTTGAGGCCTACTTGGCAACAGCCTATCCAAGCGTTTACAGCATACACACATTATGGCATGTTGATACTACGTGTCAGCCGCCTACACAAGCGTCGTGGCATCATCACAGGGAAGCCTACGTATCAACAACATACCCAAATTGGTGTTCCATCAGGACATGGCACGTTGATACCAAATCGTCAGCAGCCAACCCAACTTTGTTGCATCATAAAAAGACATTATAGTGCCTACCTGTCAGCAGTCTACCCAAGGTGTTACTGCATCGTAACATGGCATGTTGATGTCTACTTTTCAGCAGCGGGTTGAATACACTCCGCATCGTACATATACTAATTCGATACCATCTAACATTTAGCAGCATATCATCACCCCACAAGTCACCAGTCGACAGATGTAACAGCAGCTTCACCCAATTGATCACCTTGTGAAGAAGCTTATCCCGGGACAGAAGTGAGGCGAAACCTGAACTGAATCCTGCCAGCAGACTGAAGGGAATCCAGTCACCCGGAAGCAGTGGATATACAAGCTAAGCTGATTCGTTTAACTTGTGTATTTGTCCTGTTTTCCGGAGGTGTCAGGCACTCTTCCACCACCCGATGTGTTTATATGTCATTGTAGTGGGAGGTTGGTGGGCTACTTTTGTAAACACAAAGGTACGTTCCGTTCGGTTGGTCGAAATTAACTTTGCTTATTCGAATAGATTCCGACTGCTAATGTGAATTTCGTCTTGTCTGTAAACTCGTTCGTCCCGTTATCGTTCTATCTTGTTATTAATGTATCTAATGACCATAGCATTTATGTCCACAGGTGTCTTGTACATTTAGCTTATGTTCTGATATGAGTTATCGTTGTCCCATGGTGTCATTGATGTAATTACAGATTGAGCAACAGCAGCTGTAGTACGCCAGTTATATCTCAGCGACTAGACCAAAAGCTACGTTCTGAGAGCCTATCACACACCCCAGCCCTGAGTAGTGGAAATTCAAGTGGTCTTGAAACGTCATCATAGGGTAACAGCTTGTGCAATCACACAGTTGGCTATTCAATATTCATATCTGCATATACTTCACATCAGAGGTATAGCAGAGATAGAGTGATTTGTATTTACACACACACACACACACACACACACACACACACATATATATATATATATATATATATATATATATATATATATATATATATATATATATATATATATATATATATATAGGTGACGAGACATATTATAGAACCATGTCTACATTGTTAGACTTCATTGCTCTCGGTAAGAAGTGTGGGTTGACAGGGAAAGATCTTACGACATGGGCCAAACAAGATATGACAGAAGCTCAGAAGCTAGAAAGAAAAGACAGCAGCAGCTAGAGAACTTGAGACACAGAAGTTAGCAGCACGAGAGGCAGCACTAGCTTTCGAAAAAAGAGAGATTAAACTTTGATAAAGAAAAGCTGGCAGTCGAGTTAACTTTGAAAGATAAAGAAGTCGAGACGATTGTGAAAGTACAGATGCTAGAACTTGAGAAAGAGGCAGAAATTGCGAAGACTAAATTGGCAGCCAAAACGTTGGACCCCATTAGAAGATATCAGCGTATCATCAGGACCTACGCACAAGGGGATTCCATCTCCGCATGGGCGACCAACTTCGAGGTTCTTATGAACCATTACAAAGTTCAAACCGAAGAGTGGGCGATACTCTTCCATAAGTATTTGGCGCTGGAGCATTTAAAGTTTGTAGAGGTCATTCTAGAGCATCGCCAAACAGATTACAACTATATTAAAGAACGAGTCTTGGCACTTCACTTTAGATCAGGATGGCCTTAGAATGGTATTTAGAGCTCTGACTCCGACCAGACCTTCCTGGATTTTGTATCCGAAACAACTACTTCGTAAAGCTTAGGGACTTTATGCTGAGAGATAAACTTATCTCAGCTGTGCCAGATGTTATGGCAACATTCTTGATTGAGAATTAATGTGCAACCATTTCTGAAATGGAGTCCACATGTGCGGCGTATTGTAATGCCCATAGAGAGATTTTTAAAGAAGGGGAGCAGCCAGAACATATCATAGAAGCATCTGCCAGGTTCTCTAATCAAAAGCAGAACTATAGCCAAAGTAAATACCAGTCAAAGCAGATCTAAGAGTAGATACTATCCCAACTACGCAATATAGACCAGTTCTACAGAAATCATCTAACTTAGCTCGAACAGGGCCAATGATTGACTGTACACATTGTAGCTCGCCACCATGGGTCTCATTGAAATGTGCGATAAAAATCAGAATTACGAATCATACATTAAGAACCGTTCTTTCATGCGAATCAATAGGCACGCAGACTACAGAGACAGTCTAAAATGCTTTATCTGTAACAGCTTTGGCCATTTGGCCAGGACATGTAGGCTAAGACAACTGAGTAAGGACGCCAACATGGCCTATGCATATCCAGCAGTGACGAAGACGAACAACAGAGCACAAATGCGACAGACATATATAAAAGTCAGGACGACGGTAATGATAACAAGGCTTACATACAAGAAGCCAATTCTGCTTACATAACAGACGGGAACTTGGACGTTCGATCGGAGTTGGTAAACGGGTTAGCAGTGAAAATGGTCAGAGACACGGGAACCTCAATTGTTGGTGTAGACCGGAAACTCATAAGAGACGAAGACTATACATACGAGAGAGTGACATGCAGAACATTTGGTGGTGCACTAGAGCAGTATAAAGTGGCATGGACGGACATTAATTGCCCGTACTAGTAAGGACGTGTAACAGCGGCAGTCCTACCACAACCTACAACAGAACTAATCTTGGGGAACATTCCAGATGTCAAAGAGTGTACGCTCCAGGACATACAGAAATGGGAAAAAGAAAACATGGAAATAGCGGATTTTAACTATGCATCATTGACTTTCCCAACAGAAGACAAGAAGATTAAAATAGAGGACGATACATCAGACATAGGTTTAAACATATACCAGACATATGAAGAGTGCTTAAAGAACCAAAAACAAAGAGTTGACGCTATTGCAGTGATGGAATAGGAAACATCTCCCGACGATAGGAATACAGATAGCAATGACAAGCAGCAGTCTATTAAAGAGTGGAAGACACCGAGTAAGTTGACACAGAAAGAACTTACAAGGGATACATTATCTTTTAGATCAGACCTAACTCAAGATGAAAAGGACAAGGTAACCTTTAGTGTTGAGAACTTCAGGGTGGTTTGTCCATCATTTAATGAAAGCACAGCAGCAGTAAAGTAATTTTTTGCACCATATTTTACTCATACAGTTGTTGACAACAGGTCTGAGTATGATCTGACACAACAGGCATGTTCAGCAGAGAAAGGTGGTTCAGTGTCTGATTATAGGTTTGATGATGAATATGACACATATACGAATAAAAAAAGCAAGAACAACAATCAAAAAAGAAAGTGAAGATAAAACAAACAGACATTGCAGATTACACAAAACCAAGGTGGGAAAATGAAATTCCCCAAAAGTACCACAGGTACATTATATTGACACAAACGGTTTATTAATTGAATGGCAACAACAAATAATTCCTGAGAACGAAATTGACAAACGAACACAAGACATCAAAATAATGAACTGGAATCGGTATTGGAAGAGTATAGAACTATCAGATGAAGAAAGGAAAGAGAAAACACAACAGATAGGTAAATTTAAACCAATAACAACATATCTCAACACGAAGACGCAAACCATTGTGCAATATTGTATAATAAGGAGACATAACTTCATCAATGTAGAGGTAGTGACAAAACACAGCATGAAACAAACTTGGCAGGTTAATACCACTCCCAACATGCCATCAAATGTCTCAATTTGAAATATTCTTATCTTGTGACAGATATAAGGTATGCGTGATCTGTATACACGTGATAGGAAGAAAAAAAAAAGAGAGAGAGAGAGAGAGAGAGAGAGAGAGAGAGAGAGAGAGAGAGAGAGAGAGAAGGAGAGAGATGGAGGGAGGAGAGAGAGAGGAGGGAAAGAGGAGGGAATGAGGGAAATGACTGAAATAGTGTGAAGCCTAAGCGGTCGTTCCTCACTCGAACTTTGCCTACAACGCACTACCTTTGATAATAAGGAGAGAGAGAGAGAGAGAGAGAGAGAGAGAGAGAGAAAAGAAAGAAGGATAAGAAGGAGAATGAGGAAATTGATATGAAATAGAGAGAAGCCTAAGAGGTCGTTTCTCAATCGAGCTCTGCCTATAACGCACTATCTTTGATAATAAGGGATGATGAAGCAAGAAGAGAGAAGAAAGAGGAGAAGGTGATAGAGAAAGGGATAGGACAGATTTAGGTTCGTGTTTCCGCGTGAGAACAATAGTTAATTATACTATTGCACCATCAATGTCTCGCGGTGTGTGTTAGGTTATAGAAGAGATGTACATCCCAACTCACAAGGTCTCTAAACTTCTCTAACCTACACAACCTCAGACTGACAAATCGAAATGAAAGGCAACTGAAACATATATTTATTTCCTTCTGTACAGTAACAGAGTGACAATCTTCAACATAACATGTAAGGTGATCATTTCATCCGTTACAGACACATAACGTATAACTAATGCAGAACAATACAATAATGCATGACCTCACAAGGGAGATATAGATAATATAGTAGGCTATGCAACTGGATGTTAGGGAAATTCTACCTATGACCACCTACTAACCGCATGAAGCAAAGGACTAAAGCTAGGAATTACACCGACCGTCGTCTATTTCGTATCGACCATTCCACAGGCTTATTAGTAATCCATTTATCCATTTATAACCCATTGATAACCCAGGGAGGCAAGTCGCTCCCATCCATCTTGTTCAGATGAATATCTGTTCAGATATGCCCTGTAAGTTTAGGTATCTCCAGTTTACCCAGGCAATGCCTGAAATATGATAAAAACAATACCCGTGAATGTTTTATCAAAATAAACCTTAGTATTTCACTACCTGCAGAGTCCCTAGCATCTATTGCTTCTTTATCTATACCAGTATTAAGGCTTATCAGCAACATCTTCATTATGTATCCCCATTATTACTACACATATCTTAGCCATAACATAAATTAACAACAGTATTGTAAACACAGTAATCTATCGTCTACATATATTTAACTACAACTATTATCGCCTATTTCCCGACGCGCGGCCTAATACTTCTGAACGGTCCTTTGAACCTTTCCCCCTGCTTTTTGTGTAGATCCGAACTCACTACCTGTACCTCGCAAGGCCAACCTATATTCCGCCTTAACTTAGTAGCCCCGGTGTCTGACCCCGTTTCACCTGTCTAATCGGGCAAAAGAAACGCATTCTTTCATTTGCAGGCCTGCTCCCGAGCGTTGTCCATTCATTCGCGGTAGTCATCTGGCCTCATCTATACCACTACCAGATATTTATAATGGCTAACAATTACGCAACCGCTACCCGACGTTTGAACATTGGAATGAGCAAGCTCCATCTGTGTTGTTTGACAGGTCAACAGGCCTGTGCTGACCGGATGTCACGACGAGCCGCAGGACTGTAAGTAATACAGTTAGTAACATTGTGTGTGTAGAGGATATGGGCTTAGACAGTCATGACGACAGAATGGGAGTGTAGCAGGTTGGATGCTGGTAGGGACGTGCATACGGTTTGGTTGTGCCTACGTCACCAGACTCTTCTGTTGATCAATAAATATTGTTGTTCACTACCCATCTGGGACGCAACTATTGTTGACTCATTTCTCAAGTACATACATAGAAAACTGTCAGTGCTAGCTGGTAACCACCCCTAACAGCTCAATGGCAACAGCCATACAGCAAAACAGGTTATATATATCTCTTCAGCACTCTCTTTCATACATTCAATGATACCGACTTATTGCATAAGATATTCTTCATGTTTTTAAATGCAGTCTTTTCTTGCCCTATTCTGCTCTTAACCTCTGTTGTGCATCTTCCGTCAGATGTTATAAATGTCCTTAGATATTTAAAACTATCTACATGATGAAGAATTTCCCCTGCTATCTCTATTTCACATTTTTGTTTCACCTGTTTCTTTGATATCACCATTGTTACTGTTTTCTTGATATTCAAGGAGAGTCCTTTCTTTGCACTCTCTGTTACTACAATGTCCAACAATTGTTGTAGATCTGTTGCATTATCCGCTATCAATACTGTGTCATCTGCATAGCGTATATTATTTATATTATAACCTCCAAATATTATTCCTGGCTTTTCTTTGATCTCTCTCATTATTACTTCGCTATAGAGGGAGAAGAGATCTGGTGACAAAACACATCCCTGTCTTACTCCCAACTTTATGTGTTCATAATTTCCTTCTTTATTTCCCATTTTAATTGCTGCTGTTTGGTTCCAGTAAATATTTTTTATTATTCTGAGATCTTTCCCATCAATGTTAATATCTTCCAACATTTTAATCAGTTCATCATGTTTTACTTTATCAAATGCCTTAGTATAATCTATGAAGCACAAATATATGTCTTTCTTTGTCTCTACTGATCTTTCTAATAATGTTCGTAATGTGTATATTGCATTGTTTGTACCTTTTCCTTCCACAAATCCGTACTGTTCTTCACCAATTTCCATTTTTATTTTCTCCCTATTTCTTCTCATTATAATTCTGAGTAGAAGCTTAGTGACATGATTTATGAGGTTAATCGTACGAAAATCTTCGCATTCAATTGCTCCTGGTCTTTTTGGTATAGCTATAAATACAGATTTCAACATATCGCTTGATATATATCCACTGCTATAAATATCATTCAACATTTTGGTTAATATATCTACTCCAAATTTTCCCATTACTTCTAATTCTTCTATTGTGATTCCATCTGGCCCAGCCGATTTCCCTTTCTTCATATGTTTGATAGCGTCATCAACTTCTTCTTTTAGAATAGGTGGATCTTCTAAGTTACTTTCTTCTGTTAATTCTGTCCTTTCTCCATCATATAAGTCTCTTATATACTCATTCCACCTCTTCATTATAGCATCTTCCTCCAATAATATATTTCCTGTTTTTGATTTTAAACAACCTGTATTTATTCTTAGTTTTCTTCCTGTAATCTCACTGATTTGTTTGTGCATATTTTTTGTATCTTTAATAGCATTTAATTCAATTTTCTTGCACTGTTCATTTAACCAACTTTCTTTTGCCTTCACACAGTTATTTCTTATTTCTTTATTTATCTCCTTATATGCATGCTTATCCTTTTCACTCTGTTTTCTTTTAGCCATCAACTTTAATATTCCTTCAGTCATCCATTTTTTCTTAGCCTTTTGGCTTCTCTCCGGTAATATTTCTTTGCTCGCTTGATGAATGGAATCCCTTAACATTTCCCATTGTTCGTTCATATTCTGTATTTTAGCTATTACATTATACCTATTTCTCACTATCATTCTGATTTGTTTTGAATTTCTTTAACTAACCCTAAACTTTCATAAATTTCATAATTTTATTTGAAATGTATTCCATATTATCATGGGATGGGATGGGATGGGACAAGCATAAATTACCATGGGATGGGATGGGACTGAAAAATATGTCCCATTGACAAGCCTGCATATTTCTTTCTCCACAGTAGTTTTATATGTATGCATTATTGTTCTTGTCTTTGCTATGTTAAGATATAAGTTGTGATTTTCACTATTCTTTTGGGTTGAGGTTATAAGGTTTTATATACAATTCTTTGATGTGGATAGTAATACTGTATCATCAGCATATCGAATCTCTGGTATTTTATGACCACCGATTTTAGGGCGTCACATTTCTCCTTGGTTAATCATCTCTAACATTTCTCATTATATCTGATATACAGACAATTTATAAATAGACTGTGCCAGCCTGTCTAATATATACACAGTTTATAGACCTTGCTAGACTATCTGATATATACACAGTTTATAACTACACTGTGCTACCCTATCTGATATATTTTTTTGGCACCTTTCCGTCTTTACAGACGACAGTTTGGTACATTGTGCTTCAAAAAGGCTTAAAAACTACGACCCATGGCGGTGGCGAATGTGGCTGATAAGGCTAATTCACGCTTTACATGTTCGTCCACCGTGCACGCATGTGAAAACATGGCCATTTCCACCATGATGCACCATCTTACGTCTCTCACGCTCTATGTGTGCTTTATCTGCAATCATTTTCTCCTTTGTCTTTATTCCATTTCTGATAGTTGCCCTCTATGCAACACGTTCAGCGGCGACTTGCTTCCGTTGTGCTGATATATACACAGTTTATAAATACATTACAACCATGCTTATCTGATATATACACAGTTTATAAATACATTACAACCATGCTTATCTGATATATACACAGTTTATAAATACATTACAACCATGCTTATCTGATATATACACAGTTTATAAATACATTACAACCATGCTTATCTGATATATACACAGTTTATAAATACATTACAACCATGCTTATCTGATATATACACAGTTTATAAATACATTACAACCATGCTTATCTGATATATACACAGTTTATAAATACATTACAACCATGCTTATCTGATATATACACAGTTTATAAATACATTACAACCATGCTTATCTGATATATACACAGTTTATAAATACATTACAACCATGCTTATCTGATATATACACAGTTTATAAATACATTACAACCATGCTTATCTGATATATACACAGTTTATAAATACATTACAACCATGCTTATCTGATATATACACAGTTTATAAATACATTACAACCATGCTTATCTGATATATACACAGTTTATAAATACATTACAACCATGCTTATCTGATATATACACAGTTTATAAATACATTACAACCATGCTTATCTGATATATACACAGTTTATAAATACATTACAACCATGCTTATCTGATATATACACAGTTTATAAATACATTACAACCATGCTTATCTGATATATACACAGTTTATAAATACATTACAACCATGCTTATCTGATATATACACAGTTTATAAATACATTACAACCATGCTTATCTGATATATACACAGTTTTTAATACCACGCGGTAGACTACCCATTCTGGGTTATCATCATTCTATCTGCACAGTGAGCAACATACATTGTGGTCATCATTCTATCTTCACAGTGGACAACAGACATTCTGGTCATCATTCTATCTGCACAGTGAGCAACAGACATTCTGGTCATCATTCTATCTGCACAGTGAGCAACATACATTGTGGTCATCATTCTATCTGCACAGTGGACAACAGACATTCTGGTCATCATTCTATCTTCACAGTGAGCAACATACATTGTGGTCATCATTCTATCTGCACAGTGGACAACAGACATTCTGGTCATCATTCTATCTTCACAGTGAGCAACATACATTGTGGTCATCATTCTATCTGCACAGTGGACAACAGACAATCTGGTCATCATTCTATCTTCACAGTGAGCAACATACATTGTGGTCATCATTCTATCTGCACAGTGGACAACAGACATTCTGGTCATCATTCTATCTTCACAGTGAGCAACATACATTGTGGTCATCATTCTATCTTCACAGTGGACAAAGACAATCTGGTCATCATTCTATCTGCACAGTGGACAACAGACATTCTGGTCATCATTCTATCTTCACAGTGGACAAAGACAATCTGGTCATCATTCTATCTTCACAGTGAGCAACATACATTGTGGTCATCATTCTATCTTCACAGTGGACAAAGACAATCTGGTCATCATTCTATCTGCACAGTGGACAACAGACATTCTGGTC
>JACEFZ010005879.1:722500-815577 GCA_014155875.1 Cepaea nemoralis | reverse complement strand
TTTTTGGATTAAATTCTTTTTTTAAAAGGCCCCCCCTGCCCCGGCCCCTTAATAGAAATTCACCCTAAAACCCCTTGTATGGTTTGAAAAGGGCCCTTTGACTTACTAAATTTTTCTGTTTTTCTTGGCTCTTTTGTTTGCTAGAGGCTATTTGTATGTTAAATTACCTCCATTTCCTTCTCTTTAGTCTAGTTTCTGAATCTACTTGTATCTGCTTTTGTTTGGTGGCTTCCTCTGCTTGTTGTTAACCTGCTCTAAGTCTAACTGTTTCTGTTTGATAGCTTGATCTGACTCTAATTGTTTCTGTTTGGTCATTTGGTCTAACTCTAATTGTTTCTGTTTGGTAGCTTCCTCGATCTCTTTCATTTCTTTTTGATGCTGCCTTTGTAATGCTCTTTCATCTCTGTCAAGAGCAGCTTTTCTCTCAGTTTCTTCTCTATGTCGAGCTATTTCTTCTTTATACTTTTGATCCGCCCATTTCTCTAATTTTTCACCAGTATGGCCCATTGCGATGCCCGCCTGGATACATTCATTTAGTGACGCCATTTTGTGGCGTAATGTTAGTTCAACATGATAATACAATAATATTCACACAATAGTTTATAATAGTGTGTTAGTAAGTGTACATCTTTTACTGAAAAAGAAGATGCATGATTAAGTTAGAGCATACCAAAATATTCGGAAAATATACTCATCTAATTCTTTGGAAAGTACGGTACTTGGGATGTTCCACCGCTGTCTTTCACCCTTATAAAATGATTTGACTTGATAACACAAGGGCTGCTTCTGGTTAGTAGAGCAGCAAAAATTAGACACACGCTTAAGTTGTCAATACAAGCTTATATTTCATGCGAATGATGAATGAAAAATGTGATAGATAGTGATAAATGGTATTAATGGATGAATGATATGATCGTCTGAATGATTGTTAGATGATAAGTGATATGATTCGTCGTATGACAGTCGATGTCGTCTTGTCTTCACTTTCTGACTATGGTGTAACTTAGTTCTAGGCTGCAGTACGTCGCTAATCTATTTACTGACTTCGTAGAATGGTGACATTGATGGCTGTATCACACACAATGAAATGTACACGGTGGTTACGATGGTAATGTTCACTGATGATTGTATACATGTCAATTGCTTTTAGTATACTAACACACTTTCTAATTATTATTGGTAGAATTTCACACTTTACCGATTTAATTTGGCTCAATTGTGGTTCACCCTCCACAAATTGGTGATCGTATAATTTACCAAAGAAAATTATTTATGTCATGTATAGAAACAAATTTGCATTACTTTGAAATATATCACACACCAATGATGTTGAATCGTGCAATGAACTGATGCTGGTTCAGAACTTTTTCTACCAATCGATAGTTAGCGTTCGTTCAGTGGTTTATAATACCACTTGCCTGCTGGCGTTAATTGTTGGTTGAATATTACAACAAATGCCTGCTATGACTGCTCAGAAGCGTTGGTACACTGTAATCTGACACCAATTGGGGTCCTGCCTGTCAGCGACTTGTGCGCTGCAGATTCTCAGGACTCCCCTACTTTCGCACCGCACGAAATAACAACTCGTGACATTTGCGAAAGGAATGCAATTTATTCAGAGCCGACATTTGAATGGCTCTACGAGTGTTATACTTCATCATCATTATACAACATGAATGCAATGAAGTGATGAGAAATGATGCTAGTATTCACAATCTAAATGAACAGCCCTATGTTTGCCTATTGCCTAGAAACTATAGTATTTGTCAAGGATACGTCTGCTCTCTACCGTCTCCAGTCAGGTCTGTTCACACGCTACACATTGCGTGGACAAGCACGGACACTCTCCTCCGTGCAGTAGCTATTATTGCGTGCATGGTCTCGCAAGCACGCTGGCTTGTGAGTTAGAGTAACCGGGCATTTCACGGTTACTCGCAAGGACAAGCTTCCCAATGGCTTGGGGAAAGCCCTCGCTTAGTTGTACGCATTGGCCCCTGGTCTAAAACAAATGTGTCTCCTTGTGAGGTTATTTATAGTGCTTGGTGTCTCTCCTGTCTGGTGTCTCCCTACTAGACTAGTGTTAACTCCTATCGCCTCTATAAGGCCTTATTGGAGATCTTGACACCGATGTGATGAGCTCCTCGGCCTTATGAAAGAGTTTCGTTTTCTGTTATATTTCTGAGTGCGGCCGGTGGCCTACACTAACTTAATAAAGGTTGGAATCGGGTTGCTCTCACCAGATGTGTTCTCTCTTCAACAGGTTCCACCATATCTACCACCAGCTGGAAGAAAAGTCATAGCTCGAGTATTGAGGGCAGAGTTTACTGAGAGGCTTTTGCACTGGGCCCATAACCCAGAGGGTCTGCAGGAACCTGGCCTCTGCTGAGCTGGAAACGATGATAATATAAGAGTGTTTCCTAGGTGATAGGTTACATCACATTAAAATCAAGACACTGACAATATAACACCTGTGCCAGGACCATTAGTAGATCTAGATTTAACAGTATATGTTACAATTGGTGAATTCCTATCATTACCAATTAACAGTATGTGTTACAATGGGTGAATTCCAATCATTACCGATTAACTGTGGGTTACATTTTGGGAATTCCTATGAACAGTAAAATACTAACATTTGGTTTTTTTTTTCAAAGTGACAGTAACATTAATTTTAGGATTCTTTGATCCCAGATCGTTTTGAAAGAGTATTTACACTGTGTGTGTTAGATTGATGATCAATAGGGGACTGTTTCCACTATTGATGACCAAGCATCCGGACTGTTCAAGAGCTATCGGAGGAAGTCGACACTTGGCCTGAGAGACACATCATTTCGGTGAGGTTTTCTGTCCATCATATATGGTGCTGTTGTGTGGCCAGTACAGTGAGGAAACAGACTTTGCTCCTGAGCTATTCGGTCTGACTCTACATACACGTTAGATTATACGATAGACATTCTACACATACACTTGGCACACATCTGACACTTTTCTTTATTAAATTGTTTTTGTCAGTTTTTTTAAAAAGCTAGTGTTGTGTGAGTATGTTTTGGAAAAGAATGAGAGGGGACATGGTCCATTGGTAAGAGACAGAGAGAGAGAGAGAGAGAGAGAGAGAGAGAGAGAGAGAGAGAGAGAGAGAGAGAGAGAGAGAGAGAGATCCAGGGACTGACGGGGTGTTGTGGACAGAAAGCTGAGAGATTCTCAGGATAAGTATTTGGGGTTAAAATGATGTCGGTGCTGAATCCCCAAACCCCAGGGACGACACTTATATAAAATATGACATTACTGGGGGTTCGTCCGGGATATCTTAACACGGGATGTCTTGACACGGGATTGCCTGACACGGGATATCTTGACACGGGATCGCCTGACACGGGATATCTCGACACGGGACGGTGATATCAGATTAATGAGGATCCAGCTAGGGTGAATGTGGATAGGAGTTAAGACACATATCTTACCTGTTCACACTTCACACGTCTACATAGGTCTTTGGTCGTAATTCTACTCTTGTCATTGAGAGATTGTTTTGTGTTGTGCTGTGTGGTGATAAATATATAAACAAAATTTAACTAGTAAATATCGATATATTGTTTAGAGAAATTTACACTCAACCTGCTGACTCACCTCTCTGAAATATGGCCACTCCTAAATTAGATTTGGCAGAACTAAGGGCAAGGGGGGAAGGAATGGGCTTGTCGGGTTCTGCACTAACAGATTACATACAGGAGGTGGAGAGGGATTTTCGTGAAGCAGAAAGGGAAGATCGGAAGGCCGAGATGGAATTAAGAAAGATGGAGTTAGAGACTAAGAGAATAGAAGCTGAGCAAGCCACTAAAAGGTTAGAACTTGAAGCTTAGCAAGCTGCTACGAAACATGAAGCTGAGCAAGCTGCTAAGTAACTTGAAGCTGAACAAGCTGTTAGGAAACTTGAAGCTGAACAAGCAGTTAAGAAATTTGAAGCTCAGCAAGCTGCTAAAAAACTTGAAGCTGAGCAAGCTGCTAAAAATATTGAAGCGGAGCAAGCTGCTAAGAGATTGGAAGCTTAACAAGAAGCTCAGAAAAGGGAGCATGAGTACCGAATGCGGGAACTCGAGCTTAAGAGGCAATCTAGTGGGGAAACTGAGGGAGCAGTGGGAGGCTCCTATCTCCCTGGCTCAACCCCAGAGGGTGGACATAGTTACCATGCTATGAAGTTTCCTTAGCTGTCTATGAAGAAGACAAAGAGAAGATCGACCAGTACTTACAACGCTTCGAGGCCATGTCTGTTGCTATGGGTCTGGATCATCACAAATGGATTCTTAAGTTGTCACAGGGATTACGCGGGACAGGTTACGAGGTCTATTTTCGCCTGCTGCCAGGACACGAGAACAATTACGATGAATTGGAAACGGCTCTGCTGAAACGTTTCGAAGTTACGTCACATGCGTACCGAAAAAAATTTCGAACAGCGAAACGAGAACCGGGAGAGTTCTTTGCCGCCTACAGTCTGCGTCATAAATCATATATCAAAAAGTGGATGGATTTGGCTGAGTTCGCGCATGACTATGACAGTCTGGAAGAGCTCCTGATAGTCGACCAGATGCGTAGAAAATGTCGAAACCTCTCAAGACATTCTTGGTAGAACAAGGGGCGGAACGTATCGACATGGTGACGAAATTGGCAGAACGGTTCGTCGAGGTACATGGGGAGGCGGGAGAAAACCTTTCCACAAACACCAAAGTCCAGGAGAAACATGACCGGAAAAATCCAAAAAGCACAGGGAACAAGAAAGTGAAACCATATGTTAAAACTTCAGAGGAGAGTTTGGAGAAGACGAAGGAGGGAAGCAAGAGCACTTCGAGCTCTTCACCAAAACGACCGTGGACGGAGAAGTCGCCCTCTCACAATACGAGGGAATGCAAATCGAAGGCTAAGAGCCCTCACTTCGCGGCCTGTAAAGTGGCTCCAAAGGAGGTTGCCAGTGAAAATGCTGAGGTCGACCAGGAAGCTCACAACCAGGAGAGCCCACCGAAGTCCGGCACGTGAAAATCTAGGACAGGGAAATGGTGTAAACACTGCAGGTCGAACACGCATAATGCTAAAGACTGCAGATTTAAGTCAGGAGATTCTCATTTCGTCGTGTGCCCAGTGAAACCTAAGGTGGAGTCCACCGAACAGGTCGAGGCCGAGGAAGAGACTCCAGACCAGGATAAGCCATCTGTAGTGGAATTGATAGAGGTTAACGGCCGAAAAGTTAGTGTCTATATGACACTGGCCTGGACGGGGAGGCTGTGATTTCTGGGGTTTTCTGGTACACCCAGAACAATTCACAGGTGAGACCATGGAGATACAGCCTGCACAGAAAAGTGCTGTAGCCATGAAGTTGCCAAGCGCCAAAGTAGAGATTCGGTCAGGATATGTCACCGGCACAATCAAGGCCGCTGTATTGACCGATCCCATTTTTTCCGTCATCCTCGGTTGCCGTATGTTTTTCTGGGAATGCCCAGGGAACCAATCCATATGGGAGCAATTCAGACTCGCTCTCAGACGAGAACTGATCAGGCAGAAGCAATTGTCATTAACCCACCGCCGGGGGAGTTGCGAACTGCCCATAGTGAGGATGCAACCTTACGTCCTTGCTACAAGAAGCTGCAGGGAAGTGCTGATCCACCAAAACGGGGGCAGTACTACATGAAGAACAGGATACTCTACAGGAGAGCCGGAAGGGGAGACAACCTACACGGCCAGTTGGTGGTCCCGAAGGCCTACCGTTCCCAAATTCTTCATATGGGGCATACCATCTCATTTAGTGGGCATATGGGTATTGCCGCCACCATGCAGAGAATTTCCTGCCATTACTATTGGCCGGGAATGACGGGTGATGTGCGTCGGCATGTGAAGTCATGCCCTGAGTGCCAGAGGGTGGCACCGAAACACTGGACAGAGCCGGTGGTCTTGGGTGAAATGCCCATCATGAACTCTCCTTTTGAGAGGGTAGCCATCGATATCGTGGGTCCACTTCCTAGGACTACGAAGAGGAACATGTACCTACTCACAATGGTGGATTGCTGTACTATGTGGGGTGAAGCCATACCATTGACCACAATTGACTCGAAACGAGTGGCGGACGCACTGATGGATGCCTTAACCAGATTAGGCTTCCCTAATCAAATTCTGACGGACAATGGGTCCCAGTTTTGTGGGAAACTCATGGAGGAGGTTCTTAGGGTGTTCCACTCTAACCATATACATACCAGCTCTTACCACCCTCTAGCCAATGGACAAGTAGAGCGTTTCAACAGCACGTTGATGACAATGCTCCGGAAACTGGCGCAGGAAAAACCTGATAGGTGGGATGAATATATCCCAGCAGCGCTTTTCGCCTATCGGGAAGTACCTCATGGCTCAACAGGACTACCACCCGCTGCTTTGCTGTTTGGTCGTCCAATCAAAGGACCGTTGGAAGCCATGTTGAGGAGTTGGATTGGGGAGGGGGCGTCAGAAGAAGTTATCTCCTCTTATAAATACGTGGAGGAACTGAAAGAAAAACTTCACAAGGGATGGATTCCGGCAACTCAGAACTTGAGAAAGGCCAGAAAAAGACTTGCGGCTTACTACAACCGTAGGTCTAAAGATAGATCTCTAGAGGTGGGAGACAAAGTCTTGTTGCTACTCCCAACGGGAACCAACAAACTGGAAATAGGTTGACAAGGACCATTTCCCGTGGAAAGGGTGGTCTCCAGAACCAACTATCAGATCCGGATCCGGGGAAAGTCGAAGATTTTCCATATTAATCTCCTGCGGAAGTACGAGGAGAGACCCGAAGACAAAGCAGCCCACCTCATGGCAATGGCAGTCGCAGTGGAGACTGAAACGAGAACCAACGAGGGCAGGGAATATCCACTGGTACACCAGGAAACCTACAGGGATGTGCAGGTGAACCCTGATCTGACTTCCCAGGAGAGGGAAAAGATTACCCAGGTTCTCGAGTCTCATAAGGAGATACTGACTGATAAACCAGGACGAACGAGGTTGGTTGAGTTCGAGATGACCTTGACCACACAAGAGCCTGTTCGCCAAAAGGTTTACCCAGTGTCATTCTCTAAAGAAAAGGCCCTGGAGGAGGAAATACAGAAACTGCTGAAAGATGACGTGATTGCGCTATCCACATCCCCATACAATGCGGGGGTGGTTTTGTTACGCAAACCAAGTGGAGAACACCGGTTGTGTATAGACTGTCGACTCTTGAACAGTCACTCACTTTCAGGTGGAACCTTTGCTGAATCCAACTCAGTTATTCGCTAGGCTCCATAAGGCTAGGTACTTCTCAAAAGTGGATCTGAGTCGGGGTTATTATCAGATCCCGGTCAAACCAGAGGTTCGACCCCTGCTAGCTTTCAGTACTCCCAGTGGACACTACGAATTTAAGGTCATGCCCTTTGGACTCAACAATGCACCTAGTGTGTTTACTCGCATGATGTGGACCTTGTTAGCTCCCTTACAGGATCCGTCCATTATCTCGTTCATGGATGATATACTGATTGTTAGTGACAGTATGGATGACCATTTGCAATCCTTGGAGAGATTTTTCAATAGGCTCAGGGAAGCAGGGCTTACCGCTCGCCCAACCAAGTGCATGATTGGTTACCAGACTCTGCAATTTCTCGGTCACGCCATCACTCCAGGACAAATTGTCCCGGAGGAGAAGAACCTAGAAAAGATCAGACGTGCTCCAAGGCCAAACACGAAGAAGGATGTGCGATCCTTTCTCTCGTTGTGTGGGTTTTACCAAAAATTCATCCCGCATTTCACTGAAATGGGAGCTCCATTAACGGAAACCTTGAAAAGGGGATTCCAGGATCAAATCGTATGGACACCCGAGTGCGAGAGTGCATACAGTCAGTTGAAGGAGGCATTGGTCAGCAAACCTGTCTTACAGCTCCCCGACCTTTCCAAGCCATTTGTGTTGAGAACGGATGCGAGTGGGATTGGAATTGGGGCAGCCTTGTTACAGGAAGGGAAAGACGATGATTCGGTTTTGAAACCAGTGGCATACGCAAGCAAGAAACTTCTCCCGGCTGAAAGGAATTATTCGACCGTCGAGAGAGAGTGTTTGTCTCTCGTATGGGCCGTGCAAAAATTCCAACCCTATTTGTATGGAGTTGAGTTTCAGGTCCTGTCGGATCATCAACCCTTGATGTTCCTGGCCACTTCTCAGAAGCTGAACGCCCGTTTGATGCGGTGGTCGTTGCTGCTTCAGCCCTACCACTTCACGGTGGAGTATATACCTGGGAAGTAAAATGTTGGAGCTGATTTCCTGTCTAGACACTGTGACATTTTCAATTTCCCCATAACTACAGCTTGAGAACCGCCGAAAAGGCACAGCATATTTTCAATACATGGTTAACAACGCCTGTTGATATTACCAATGCATTGGTTGTGAAAACCCATACGTCTGGAAATTCATAGCGCCCAGTAAATACAACGACCGGCGATTTATTAATTGGAATAACAGATTACGCCCAGTATTTCCAAAGTTTGTTGTCATTAGCCCAAATGAAGTATTATTTTACGGCAGATAGTGCTGCAATGGAATGCAGACTAAATACGTCAAACTAATAAGAGAAGGTCCGCGGATATTTACCTTACATAAAGGATGTCCGAACAACCATGTGTATCCGACCTCATAGTGTAGACTAAGTGAGCAATTAACGTGGCAGGGGGGATAATATATTTTCTATAAGGAGTAGCGAATTCAGTTTAAGGGTAGTCCTCCAGTAAAAGTGATTCTAACAGTTTGTGATTTTTCAGTGGATAATATTACCGAATCTCTGGAAACAAAGAGGTGAGAAATGCTTGTAACGCTACCCTGTTTGTGTCGAGGGAACGTCAGTTTAATATCAGTCTTCATGACATGATAGTGATTAGTGACTTAAGTCTAACTAAGAGACCTATTCTGAAATACATCATGGAATATCTCCATTTGTCTTATGGGAAAATGCCATAATTTGTAGACACTGTAAATGTTTTGTAGACTATCTTTGGATTGTCTTATGTTTCTTATCCTAGGATTGACGAGAGAATTTATCAGGATAATCTTTCTTTGTGATTATCTAAATGTCATTTTTATTTGTGTCTAAATACGCATGCATGTTATATGATATATACGTATTATCTGGAACATTATACACATTATGTGTGTGATGATTTATGTTACCCCATATCCTGAGGAAAGGACATGGGCATAATGACCAGAGTGAGATGTCACTCTTAATCGGAGTCAGATCAGTAGACATTGACCACTGAGCGAATAATTATATTAATGAGTATGATTGCTTGGTGCACACAAGAGTCAGGCGTGCATGGCAAACATGCTAGAGGTAAGCCTATGTCATGTAGGACATTGGTTAAGTCCAATCATGTAAGTGACACTATAGTCAGCGGACAAAGGTCTGGCTGATTTATCTCTAGGTAGTAGTAGTATATGGGTGTTTGTTCCACACTTTTTGAGAAGGTAGACTTTTCTAATTATTTTGTAAGGAGGGGTACAATTATGTTGTCCATTATGTTACAACAGATATGGGAGGTGGTCCGTTGGTACAAGTGATGATCCCAAGAAGGGAAATCATCCCTGGCCGAAGTGGAGCGATTCCTCAGTGAAGGAGGAAATCTGCGTTCTTATATTTGCCACTCAGCCACACAAGGATGAAGCTAAGTTGCATTACCACCCCATGTATCCTCATTTAAGTCCAGCGGCCAACAACTAATAAACAACTACGCAACAACTATTAAACTACGCAACAACTACGTAACAACTATATACAGGTAAACAACAACCTTTACTCACGTCCAATTAGTCTATATTGATACCTACAGAGATCATTCTACAAGGAATCATGAACCATAGAATACCTAGTGTCAAGATCAACTAGTGCCAGATTTGTCCAGGAAATAAACATTTATAAACATTGTTTATCTTAACTAGAGACATACAAACAGTTATATGTAGTTACGTGTGCTATAATTGTGTTGGATGTTCTTGAATTTTGGTATCAACGATCGGACATTGGGATAGTAATATTTGTTAGATAATTATGCATAAAGATATCAAGTGTGTAATATTTATGTAAATTGTTTTGCCCATGGTGCATACCCCCAACCCGTTTCTTTTATTACATTAATGTAAACGTCTCCTACTGTGTTCTGTAATTTCATTAGTGTTATATGTGACTTCCTTTAATTAATATTAGAGTGATAGAGTTACTTCACTTAACTACCAGATCCAAAAAGAGAGAGCCGGTGGCAGGGATACAACTCGCTTGCCCTCTAATTAGAGTGATCTTACTTTCTCTTTAAAGCAGTGACTTCCCTGGGCTCTCCTGCGTGACCTCCTATCAGGAAAACCTATTTTATCATTTGGGAATCTCACGAGCCAATTCCTGGTTTTCCTATAATAGAGGTCCACTGATAATTTGGGACAGCGATCTCCCATTTCTATTTTAATATACCACAGACACCCAGCTCCTGAAGAAGAGGAATAGATCATCTGGATCGAACCTCCAAGGAGAAAGAGTTGATGCGGACTACTCTCTTAAGAGAGATATGTGAGTTAAGAGGGCTATGTCACATAACATCCTAGAATGTCGATCGATGACAAAATGTCGCGCCAAATGTCTACCACAAAGCCGGCATTTCTTTAATGTGTTGTTGATCGAGGAAAAACTGTCGCGCCATACGTCGGCTGGTGGCAGCCATCCTTTGAAGTTGTAGACGGATTGTCTGGGTAAAAGTCGGCAGGATCTTTTGTTGTGGGAACAAGAATTCTCTAGATCACAGGCCGGCAAAACTTTTTGAAGTGCCGGGACAGGTCCCCAGATGAAAGCGGAATAGACGGCGGGTTGTTTCCACCCAGTCTAAACAGGAGAGAGAAAAATAGATTCTAGACTGTCTAGTGTCTAGACAGTTTTGTGACGTCACTCAGACCCAGTATTAAACCAGTTGAGGTAAACAACTTTGGGGTTAGTCGACCAAAAGTTGTGAAGCGCTACGGACGTGTGCAATATTCTTAGTTTGTTTCTAGAGAGAGACTATAGTGTCTAATGTTGATTTGCATCGGCGGACATTTAACCATTGTGTTATTCAATAGTCTCAATTTTCAAACCGGAATACATATATGGTAATTAAGTAAATAAACCTACATTAGATTATTCTTAGGAATCGAGTGTAGTAATGTGCGTTGATAGAACGTATTATAAGAGCGTCGGCAACAGTAGCCTATCGCGTAGCTTAAACTAGCTGGTGTAAGATATCATTTAACTCAGTGAGTTAAGGGCAATGTAGTGGGATGATATTTAGGAAGATTTAGGATGGTTGGGGGGAGAGGGGGATGAAGGAAATGTCAAATGGTAGGATCTTCCAGTAGGGCATCTGCTGGGTTTCTGCCCTTTTCCTTTAGTCTTTCCTTGTCTTACCATGACTCAGACCGATGTGATGAGCTCCTCGGCCTTATGACAGAGTTTGGTTCTCTGTTATATTTCTGAGTGCGGCCGGTGGCCTACACTCACCTAATAAAGGTTGGAATCGGGTTGCTCTCACCAGGTGTGTTCTCTCTTCAACAGGTTCCACCATAGTTACCACCAGCTGGAAGAAAAGTCATGGCTCGAGTATTGAAGGCAGAGTTTACTGAGAGGCTTTTGCACTGGGCCCATAACCCAGAGGGTCTGCAGGAACCTGGCCTCTGCTGAGCAGGAAACGATGATAATATAAGAGTGTTTCCTAGGTGATAGGTTACATCACATTAAAATCAAGACACTGACAATAACACCTGTACCAGGAACATTAGTAGATCTAGATTCCTGGAAACTTAACAGTATATGTTACAATTGGTGAATTCCTATCATTACCAATTAACAGTATGTGTTACAATTGGTGAATTCCAATCATTACCGATTAACTGTGTGTGTTACATTTTGGGAATTCCTATGAACAGTAAAATACTAACATTGGGTTTTTTTTCCAAAGTGACAGTAACATTAATTTTTAGGATTCTTTGATCCCAGAATTTTTATGAAAGAGTATTTACACTGTGTGTGTTAGATTGATGATCAATATTGGACTGTTTCCACTATTGATGACCAAGCATCCGGACTGTTCAAGAGCTATCGGAGGAAGTCGACACTTGGCCTGAGAGACACATCATTTGGGTGAGGTTTTCTGTCCATCATATATGGTGCTGTTGTGTGGCCAGTACAGTGAGGAAACAGACTTTGCTCCTGAGCTATTCGGTCTGACTCTACATACACGTTAGATTATACGACAGACATTCTACACATACACTTGGCACACACCTGACACTTTTCTTTATTAAATTGTTTTTGTCAGTTTTTTAAAAAGCTAGTGTTGTGTGAGTACGTGTTGGAAAAGAATGAGAGGGGACATGGTCCATTGGTAAGAGAGGGAGAGAGAGAGGGGGGGGGGATCCAGGGACTGACGGGGTGTTGTGGACAGAAAGCTGGGAGATTCTCAGGATAAGGATTTGGGGTTAAAAGGATGTCGGTGTTGATTCCCCTCACCCCAGGGACGACACTTAGATATAATACGACACAGTCACAGACTGGGCACGAACGTTTTGGAAAGGACATCAGTTCACGACAGATTTTCGACAGCCGGGTCAAGCGCATATTGTTGCAACAGAAAAAAACCATCGTCAAAATTGATGCAGCAGTACAGATGAACCGTTGTCAACGCATATGTTCGCTAGCAAAAAAAATTGATGTGTCAGTTGGGACAATTCAAAAGGTTGTTCGTAAAAAACTGCAATATCGGAAAGTGTGTTCACAGTTGGTACCACGGATGTTGACCGACCACCAAAAAGAGGAACGCATGGGATGGTGTTTAAACCACTTGCTGCATTACAGAGTGGAGGGTGATGAATTTCTCTTCCGCATAGTGGCAGGCGATGAATCATGGTGTCACCACTTTGAGCCGAGCAGCAAAAGAGAGAGCATTCAATGGAAGCATGGTGGATCACCAAAAGCCAAAAAATATTCAAGTTACAGGCTTCCACTGGTAAGGTTATGCTGAGCGCATTATTTGACCATGAAGGGCTATTGTTGGCCGACTTTAAAGAACCTGGTGTCAACATCAACTCCACCCACTACTAGCAAACACTAAACAAGCTACAAAAAGCCATCAAGAATAAACGACCCGGCATGCTTTCTCACGGTGTGATTTTGTTGCACGATAATGCTCGTCCGCATGTCGCAAAGATTGTGTAGGAAGGATTAGCAAGGAAGAAGTGGGAAATTCTGCAACATCCAGGCAATAGTCCTGATTTGTCACCATGGGATTTTCATTTGTTCGGACCTCTAAAAAAAAAGCTCTCAAGGAGCAACGATTTCACACAGATGCAGACGTAATTAACGCACTAAACACTTGGTTCAGTGAGCAGCCACAATGCTTTTTTGCGGACGGCATTCGCCGCCTACCTAAGCAATGGGATGCTTGCCTGAATACCTACGGAGACTTCTTCTGAAAAACCCGTGGTGCATAATTCATTAAAAATGAATGCTTTGTTTAATTCTACCACGCCTGTTAATGTTTCTTTTATGCTTTTGTAATAAAGCCGAAGGGACGGGGTTCAAATGAACGCCCCTAATATTAAACTGTGACAAGACCTCATTAGGTTAGCTAACAGTAGAAAATTTGTGCTCCAAGGTCTCTCAATATCTAAACCCTGTGGCACAAATATTAAACTGTGTCAAAGCCTCATGCCGTCTCCGTGGCGAAGGTGTTAAGAACGCGGTTCGCTAATCCCATATACCCGCGTTCGAAACACAGCTTTGGCAGCAGACCGCGTTGCGCTGATCTTTTACGTAAATGTTAAGGGTGCCGTCGTTCAGATAGCAATGGCAAACTACTGAACGTAACCTTGCCAAGACATCAAAAACAGCATAAAATGTTGGTGTAGACTCCAAACGTCCTGTAAAGGATATGCAACATTATTAAAAAAAATTTTTTAAAAAGCTTCATTGGGTTAGCTGACAGTAGAATATTTGTCTGCCAAAGTCTCTCAATATCTAAACCATGTTGCACAAATATTAAACTGTGTCAAGACCTCATTGGGTTAGCTGACAGTAGAATATTTGTCTGCCAAAGTCTCTCAATATCTAAACCATGTTGCACAAATATTAAACTGTGTCAAGACCTCATTGGGTTAGCTGACAGTAGAATATTTGTCTTCCAAAGTCTCTCAATATCTAAACTATGTTGCACAAATATTAAACTGTGTCAAGACCTCATTGGGTTAGCTGACAGTAGAATATTTGTCTTCCAAAGTCTCTCAATATCTAAACCATGTTGCACAAATATTAAACTGTGTCAAGACCTCATTGGGTTAGCTGAAAGAATATTTGTCTCCCAAAGTCTCTCAATATCTAAACTATGTTGCACAAATATAAAACTGTGTCAAGATCTCATTGGGTTAGCTGACAGTAGAATATTTGTCTTCCAAAGTCTCTCAATATCTAAACTATGTTGCACAAATATTAAACTGTGTCAAGACCTCATTGGGTTAGCTGACAGTAGAATATTTGTCTGCCAAAGTCTCTCAATATCTAAACTATGTTGCACAAATATTAACTGTGTCAAGACCTCATTGGGTTAGCTGACAGTAGAATATTTGTCTGCCAAAGTCTCTCATATCTAAACTATGTTGCACAAATATTAAACTGTGTCAAGACCTCATTGGGTTAGCTGACAGTAGAATATTTGTCTCCCAAAGTCTCTCAATATCTAAACCATGTTGCACAAATATTAAACTGTGTCAAGACCTCATTGGGTTAGCTGACAGTAGAATAGTTGTCTGCCAAAGTCTCTCAATATCTAAACCATGTTGCACAAATATTAAACTGTGTCAAGACCTCATTGGGTTAGCTGACAGTAGAATATTTGTCTGCCAAAGTCTCTCAATATCTAAACCATGTTGCACAAATATTAAACTGTGTCAAGACCTCATTGGGTTAGCTGACAGTAGAATATTTGTCTGCCAAAGTCTCTCAATATCTAAACTATGTTGCACAAATATTAAACTGTGTCAAGACCTCATTGGGTTAGCTGACAGTAGAATATTTGTCTTCCAAAGTCTCTCAATATCTAAACCATGTTGCAACAAATATTAAACTGTGTCAAGACCTCATTGGGGTTAGCTGACAGTAGAATATTTGTCTGCCAAAGTCTCTCAATATCTAAAACATGTTGCACAAATATTAAACTGTGTCAAGACCTCATTGGGTTAGCTGACAGTAGAATATTTGTCTGCCAAAGTCTCTCAATATCTAAACCATGTTGCACAAATATTAAACTGTGTCAAGACCTCATTGGGTTAGCTGACAGTAGAATATTTGTCTGCCAAAGTCTCTCAATATCTTAAACCATGTTGCACAAATATTAAACTGTGTCAAGACCTCATTGGGTTAGCTGACAGTAGAATATTTGTCTCCCAAAGTCTCTCATATCTAAACCATGTTGCACAAATATTAACTGTGTCAAGACCTCATTGGGTTAGCTGACAGTAGAAATATTTGTCTGCCAAAGTCTCTCAATATCTAAACCATGTTGCACAAATATTAAACTGTGTCAAGACCTCATTGGGTTAGCTGACAGTAGAATATTGTCTGCCAAAGTCTCTCAATATCTAAACCATGTTGCACAAATATTAAACTGTGTCAAGACCTCATTGGGTTAGCTGACAGTAGAATATTTGTCTGCCAAAGTCTCTCAATATCTAAACCATGTTGCACAAATATTAAACTGTGTCAAGACCTCATTGGGTTAGCTGACAGTAGAATATTTGTCTGCCAAAGTCTCTCAATATCTAAACCATGTTGCACAAATATTAAACTGTGTCAAGACCTCATTGGGTTAGCTGACAGTAGAATATTTGTCTGCCAAAGTCTCTCAATATCTAAACCATGTTGCACAAATATTAAACTGTGTCAAGACCTCATTGGGTTAGCTGACAGTAGAATATTTGTCTGCCAAAGTCTCTCAATATCTAAACCATGTTGCACAAATATTAAACTGTGTCAAGACCTCATTGGGTTAGCTGACAGTAGAATATTTGTCTGCCAAAGTCTCTCAATATCTAAACATGTTGCACAAATATTAAACTGTGTCAAGACCTCATTGGGTTAGCTGACAGTAGAATATTTGTCTGCAAAGTCTCTCATTATCTAAACTATGTTGCACAAATATTAAACTGTCAAGACCTCATTGGGTTAGCTGACAGTAGAATATTCGTCTGCCAAAGTCTCTCAATATCTAAACCATGTTGCACAAATATTAAACTGTGTCAAGATCTCATTGGGTTAGCTGACAGTAGAATATTTGTCTGCCAAAGTCTCTCAATATCTAAACCATGTTGCACAAATATTAAACTGTGTCAAGACCTCATTGGGTTAGCTGACAGTAGAATATTTGTCTGCCAAAGTCTCTCAATATCTAAACTATGTTACACAAATATTAAACTGTGTCAAGACCTCATTGGGTTAGCTGACAGTAGAATATTTGTCTGCCAAAGTCTCTCAATATCTAAACCATATTGCACAAATATTAAACTGTGTCAAGACCTCATTGGGTTAGCTGACAGTAGAATATTTGTCTGCCAAAGTCTCTCAATATCTAAACTATGTTGCACAAATATTAAACTGTGTCAAGACCTCATTGGATTAGCTGACAGTAGAATATTTGTCTGCCAAAGTCTCTCAATATCTAAACCATGTTGCACAAATATTAAACTGTGTCAAGACCTCATTGGGTTAGCTGACAGTAGAATATTTGTCTGCCAAAGTCTCTCAATATCTAAACCATGTTGCACAAATATTAAACTGTGTCAAGACCTCATTGGGTTAGCTGACAGTAGAATATTTGTCTGCCAAAGTCTCTCAATATCTAAACTATGTTGCACAAATATTAAACTGTGTCAAGATCTCATTGGGTTAGCTGACAGTAGGAAAGCCAGGTCAGTCCACACATGTGCTACCACTACAAGTACTTCCTACTACCAGAGAGTACACTGGGTCGATTTTTTCGTGAGGGATAGCTTTCCCTATTACCAGTGTCGCCCGCTTCCAGGCGAACCCACTCCTACTTCTGTGGTACTTGTAATGTACGTCCTCAAGTCAAGGACGAGAAGTCAACACTTAAGTCCCACTAACCGCTGTGGGGAGGAACCCACAATGTCGCTTTACCAGAGAAAAAGGTTAAGTGCGAGCGAGTAAAGCTGAAAGTTAGAAAAATTAAGACGAAATATGTGTTGAGAGGAAAAAAAGGTCAATCTCTATAGAGCAGACACAGCGGTACAGGCACACGGCAACGAAAGAGGAAGGTACACAAACAGAGACGTACAAATAACAGACGAGTAAGGAGTGAGAGAACCAGGTAAAGAAAGGCTAAAACTGATTAAATGAAATTGTGTTGGACAGTGGTGCTCTACGACGAAAGCTAGTCAAACTGAAAAAGGGCATGTTTTCTAGTCTTGCTGTCTCTTTTAAGGGAAGTGCAAGCTTTAACAGTCGTGGCCTAAATATTCTGCACACCACAGCGAGTGCACTCGGGGTGGAATCTTATTTGTAACAATAATATTCCGGTGCTGTTAGGTAAGAGTTGAACTGAATCAAGAACCGACATCACAGCTGTTGGCAAATGACTGGAATCGTAATTGCCTTATACCGCACCAATATTGTTCGTGCGTGACGTGTGGTTGGGTACATATTCACGTTTTGTTGTACACGTACGTTAAATAAAAAACAAGTCGCTTAAAAGTCGACAGGGCTGACTTCATTGCGCCGGGTTTTATCTCATATGGTTCATTCTCTTTCCACAGCGCGAAAAGCGTCGCAGAAATCACGAACTCCGTAGCTCCAGCGACGACCCTCAGGAGCCCGAAAAAATGCACTCTTGAACGGAATGACGCGGTCCGGAATCGAACCCACAACCTTCGGAGCCCGAGTCAAATGGCTTGACCACATCGCCACGGAGACTCCCGTACGTTGGTAGGGCTGGAGTCTCCGCGGGAAGTAAGCGGATGTTCGTGGAGGGATGAGCGGCCGGCTTAGCAGCATGGAGTCTAGTCAAAGCCTCTGGAGGAGAAAGGCGGCGGTTCGCTAGAAGGACCAACCGGTCTAGTATATTTGTTCAGGTAGCCACTTGCTGCCGGTCTACCTGGCCGAGGAATTTAACGACTTTCTCCGTAATCCCGTATATCCACGTAGGTTAACGCAGCGCGCGAGAATTGGAAGCGGTTCTCGCCGCGTTGGTAAATTACGGGATAAGTGAGCCGGCCGCTCAGAAAGCAATGGCAAACTACTGAGCGTAATCTTGCCAAGAAATCAACGACAGCGGTAAAATGCTGGTGTTGACAGCGATGTCCTGTAAAGGATATACGAAAAAAAGCCACTTGCTATCCGCTATACGCTATATATTGTTTCATGCAGACACTACAGTATGCAGCGATTCAGAGGGATACTACTCCAGAATGGAGGTAACTGCACGTTTGTGACTGAGAGATCGCACAGAAACTCTCAAAGGTTAACTGTAGATTATCGCATGCTCGGAATAGCTGCAGGTGTTATGTACATCTTGAAAAATAGTTGTCATGAGGAGCTTGAATATTAATAAATTGCTACGATTGTATAGATGAATGACAGAGACGGACTTCATAATTCATTTGACGGCTCATCATGTATGTTCAATAAATGTTTTATTGTGAGGTCTTGCCTTATTCCGTAACTGCTGTGTTGAACATTATCCATGGAAGTCTCAGTTGGAGATCGTTGATGCTTGATTATTGGGAGAATGTTTGTTATAAATCCTTAGAAACTTGGTTGTGACAGACATGCCACAACAGTACTTAAAACATTCCCATTTGTGATCCGTCCTAATCTTCTACAACCAGTGAAGAGTACCAATATTAACTGATTCAGTGCCAAACAAAAAGTAGATATTGACCAGGCGTGATACACAATCACATTAAAAAGTACTATAGTGTAAATTTCTGTTCACTGAGGATTGAAATTCCGGAAGATGCCACAAAACAAAACAAAAAATCCGATTACCCTAGAATGGCGATACGTGGTCCTGCTGTCGAAATGAGAGGTCACATTTGGCGATATATTATCCTTTCCCACTGTCTCACTTAATGGCACGAGCTTCAATCTGATCATATGTCTGTCAGGTATTGTCTCGGAGCTCTGAGTGTCGGGTAGGGAAAATCTCTTTAACTAAGCTGTGTCTATCTTGTATTGTCTTGGAACACTGAGTGTCGGGCAGGGAGAAACTCTCTAACTAAACTGTGTCCGTCTGGTATTGTCTAGGAGCTCTGAATGTCGGGTAGGGAAAAACTCTCAAACTAAACTGTGTCCCTCTGGTATTGTCTCGGAGCACTGAGTGTCTGGCAGAGAGAAACTCTCTAACTAAACTATGTCATTCTTGTATTGCCTCGGAGCACTGAGTGTCTGGCAGGGAGAAACTCTCTAACTAAACTGTGTCCCTCTGGTATTGTCTCGGAGCACTGAGTGTCGGGTAGGGAGAAACTCTCTAACTAAACTGTGTCCCTCTGGTATTGTCTCGGAGCACTGAATGTCGGGCAGGGAGAAACTCTCTAACTAAACTATGTCTATCTTGTATTGTCTCGGAGCACTGAGTGTAGGACAGGGAGAAACTCTCTAACTAAACTGTGTCAATCTTGGTATTGTCTCGGAGCACCGAGTGTCTGACACGGAAAAACTATCTGACTAATCAGTATCCGTCTGGTATTGTCTCGGAGCACTGAGTATCGGTCAGGGAGAAACTCTCTAACTAAACTGTATCTATCTTGTATTGTTTCGGAGCACTGAGTGTCGGTCAGGGAGAAACTCTCTAACTAAACTGTGTCCATCTTGGTATTTCTCGGAGCACTGAGTGTCTGACAGAGAGAAACTCTCTAACTAAACTATGTCCATCCTGGTATTGTCTCGGAGCACTGAGTGTCGGACGGGGAGAAACTCTCTAACTAAACTGTGTCCGTATGGTATTATCTCGGAGCGCTGAGTGTCGGTCAGGGAGAAACTCTCTAAATAAACTGTATCCGTCTGGTGTTATCTCGGAGCACTGAGTGTCCGACATGGAGAAACTCTCTAACTAAACTGTGTCAGTCTGGTATTGCCTCGGAGCACTGAGTGTCAGTCAGGGAGAAACTCTCTAACTAAACTGTTCACTGCTGTCCAATTTTCGCCATGTATTCCGGGTAAAATTTTCTCACAACCCCATCTGCTTTCTTGAGAAGAAATACATTCGTTAAAAGTAAACAAAAACGAAAAAACAAAGCATTCACTCCTTGTTGTCGTTTCTTAATTTCTTTATTGATTAACTCTTAGAGTGAAATGGTTAAGGAAAAAAAAAAGGAAGCCTTTGGATGCCAAGAGACGGTGCTGGTGTACAGTTAAAAAGCTAATTGCATATTCTTTACATCCCATCGCAGTCAACCCCAAAATTATTTTGCTGTCTGTGATTTCTTGACAAGTTTACGTTCAGTAGTTTGTCACTGCTTTCTGAACGTCCGGTACTCATACCATTTTATAAAAACCAACCCTTGGCAGTCTGCTGCCAAATCACCCGCGGCTGTATTTTGAAGAACGCGGTATGAGGGATTACGAATTGCATTCGTAACACCTTCACTACAGAGCCGGGTATATGGTGCTAGCCCATATTTTAGACTTATCAGCTATCAACTGTTCAATAACACCATTACAAACAGTGCTTCTTCTTATACTGATTCACCACCATCATCAAAATAATAATCATTATCACCTTCTGCTGCTTCTGCTTCCCTGCTTCTGTTGTTTCTGATGATCAGTTACCTTCTCCGTCGAATTGTCTTTTTTGACACCTCCCAGAAAATGATCCAATAAAGAGTAAGTAAGAAATAAATGAAGCCACGCATAAAAAACAACTAGTACACACTTCTACATGGCATAGGGTATAGGAAGAATAGACATTTATTAGGAGCAGAATAGACATAGATTAGGAGCAGAATAGTCATTGATTAAGAGCGGAATAGACAGATTAAGAACAGAATAAGTCAAGCAAAAGTAGCATTTCAGAAAATTAAAATTATTATTATGCAATCAATCACTAAAACTGAATGTAAGAAAGAAAGTGCTGAAATGCTATACATAACCTGTTTTGCTGTGTGACGCCTAATCATTGAACGGAAATTAACAGATTAGAAAGAGCTGTGACGAAATAGAGATGTTGTTTCTGAAAAGAATGTTGCGAATTGCTTGGACTGACAGGGTAACTAACAACGACTATCTAAAGCTAAAAGGAGCTAATAAAATTAAATCATTATTTACAACTATACAAATGAGACGCCAACTTGAGTGAAAGGATAAGAGCACTCGCGCTTAAACTTTCATTGCGCTGATGGTGAGATTGGCGGTTCAACGCTTACACCGGCATTAAATTGGACAAACGTTGAATTCTCGTCCACAAATCAATGGCAAACTACTGAAGGTACAACTGCCTGGAACATCAACCTGGAGTTGAGGTTGATGGCAATGTCCTGCAATGGACGTGTCAGAGTTTTATAAGAAAGAGACAAGCAGCATTCTTTGGTCCCGTGATGAGAAGAGAGTGAACATCCTGACGACTGGAAAGATCAATGGGAAAAGAGGCAAAGGCAGACTAACCAAAATGATGCTGGATGGACTGAGACGGTGGCATGGAGGAATATCATCTGCCGAGTTGATCCAGTACACGAAGTACTGAGATTTCTGGAGAGACATGAACGTGTACGCCAGTTTAAAGAACACAGGATGATGATGAGTGCACTCTCCGCTAAAAGATAGCATGTCCGCTGCAGGACATTGCAGCCACCCCCAGCTCCTATCGCCTGTTTGTGATTTGCCAGACAATTTTACGTTCAGTAGTTTGCCAATTCTTTATGAATGAGAAGTCAATATTTAAGCCCAACTTACCGGCGTGTGGAAAGAACCCAAAACCTAAGTCACCAGAGAAAATGTCAGCACCAACGCGTTAAATCATTCTGTCGGGTCGACCTCTGTCCTCTCCACAAACATAACGTAGACAACAACAAATTAATCTGTTCCTTGAATTGTTTGCTTCAATGTTTCCAAGAAAAGCAAGTACGTCACTGTGTGCTATGAATGTCACATTGTCCCACCTGGCAACTATATTAAACAAGCCAAAATGTACACGAACTGGCCTGATGCCAACGTACACCGGATTTATTTTCGTGACGATGTGTCATTAAAGTCTTTTGTTTTTTTAATTGTTGTGGGTATTCGTAATACATGGCCTTGGAGATATACATGCGATTTGAATTTTACCTGCTTAGAAGACAAAAAGTCCGCGTTACGTATGCTCACACATAGCACTTGTGAGAAATATATTGGATGAAGATGGATGGATTGAAGGGGTGGGGTTGGGGGGAAGGTGTGTTGTCTTCACTTCTGATAATCAAATGTTTAATCGATAATGAGTAAAATGAAAGTGCGTTTAATGTAAATACGCATGCATACACATTAACACACATTCATACCGGAGTAGTGACTATGAAATACCGAAGACATGGCTGTAAATACGCATGCATACACATTAACACACATACATACCTGAGTAGTGACTATGAAATACCGAAGACATGGCTGTAAATACGCATGCATACACATTAACACACATACATACCGGAGTAGTGACTATGAAATACCGAAGATATGGCTGTAAATACGCATGCATACACATTAACACACATACATACCGGAGTAGTGACTATGAAATACCGAAGACATGGCTGTAAATACGCATGCATACACATTAACACACATACATGAACCATGATCCCTTCTAACTAACTAACTAACACACATACATACCGGAGTAGTGACTACGCAATACCGAAGACATGGCTGTAAATACGCATGCATACACATTAACACACATACATACCTGAGTAGTGACTATGAAATACCGAAGACATGGCCAACCTATGCCAAGTCGCGGATAATCCGAGCGTGCCATGCTGAAGTACACACTACACACGCTGGCTGCGTACTGTCTTGACAGACGATAGTTTGTTGCATTGTGCTTCACAAAAGTTATATCTCTCCATAGCGCAAACTCTGATGTGAATTGTAGAGGCAATGTGTTGCCGATGTAGCATGATCCCTCTCTCGGCCTGCCTAGTTTACTCCAGAGGAAAGGCAACACCAATAAGTCTGGAACAAGACAAGCTACTGAAGCTGCTGGATCAGCTATGGAATGCTCTAACTGACAGCCTGTTGGAGCTAGACCAGTTGCCGACCAAGGCTTAGGGCCTCGTCTGCCCTGCCATGACATTTAGTCTGTAGGCTGCATTTCCTCGCACTAGGGATACAATGTTAGAAGATATCAACATTGATGGGAAAGATTTAAGAATAATAAATAATATTTACTGGAACCAAGTAGCTGCAATTAAAATGGGAAATGAAGAGGGTAGCTACAAACAGACAAAGCTAGGAGTACGACAGGGGTGTGTCTTGTTACTTGATCTCTTCTCCCTCTATAGCGAAGTAATAATGAGAGAGATCAAAGAGACGCCATGAATATTAATCGGAGGTTATAATGTCTGGGAGGTTATAATAAACACAATATACGCTATGCAGATGACACAGTATTGCTGGCGGATAATGCAGTAGACCTACAACAATTGTTGGACACTGTAGTAACAGAGGTTGCAAAGAAAGGACTCTCCTTGAATATCAAGAAAACAGTAACAATGGCGATATCAAAGAAAATGGTGACACCAAAATGTGACATAGAAATAGAAGGGAACATTCTTAACCAAATTGAAACTTTTAAATAACTTGAGGCATTAATAACATTAGATGGAAGATGTACAAGCAGAGATTAAGAGCAGAATATGGCAGGCAAAAGACCGCATTTAAGAAAATTAAGAGTATCTTATGCAATAAGTCAATATCAGTGAATGTAAGAAAGAGTTTTACAGTATGGCAGTGAATCTTGGAATGCAAATGAACAAATTAGGAAGAACTTAGAAGCAACTGAGATGTGGGTTCTTTAGACGAATGTAGCGAATTCCTTGGACTGACAGAGCAACTAACAACGATTGCCTGAAAGAGGCTAATGAAACTAGAACACTATATACAACAATAAGAAAGAGACAAACAGCTTTTTTTAGGGCCATGTGATGAGAAGAGAGACATTTGAGAACATCTTGACAACTGGAAAGATCGAGGGGAAGAGAGGCAGAGGCAGACCAAGAGAAATGATGTTGGACGGATTGAGACGGTGGCATGAAGGAATATCATCAGCAGAGTTAATCCAGAACACCAAAGATCGAGATCTGTGGAGAGCCATGAACGCCTTCGCCAGATGGCAAGACACTTGATGATGATGATGAGGGTAAAGCTTGTACCCTCCCAACTAAGCTCCTCCGCCCGAAGTAGTTGGTGCAATGTGTTCCAACATATGGCGCTGACAGAAATCAGGCACTACCGTCTACAGTACACTATAAACAACAGGCTGGTATTTAAAATAAACACACACGTTAACGGGGATGGAACACACGCCCTATAAAGTGTGATGTGGGAAACCTGATCTCTCGGCCACAGCGTCTGTAAAGGTACAGTAACTGACCTTTGTCCACATCATGATGTGGGCATACTGTGCTTGCCCGATTTCATGTATCAGTCGGTACTATGAGTAGTATATAGGGAGGTTATCCAGCGATTTGAGCAATGAGCAATGAGATGTATCTCATTGCTCATTCTCGTCTCATGTCTCGTCTATGCCTCATGGCTGGTGGTGGGTGGGTTGTGGGCGGCCTCATGCTTTCCAGATCCTTCCTCGTTTTTTAAGTGTCAGCTGTGGTTTTTAATCAGAGCATCGGGGTTAACAATGAAAAGATCAATTGAACTAGGTGGGTAGGTTAAGTGAAGATGAGCGCGATAACTATGGCGCCATGTTTGCTAATTGATTCAGAATATGTCAGCCTGTGTAATGCATTAATTAGCTTCCCGTTTGTATAGACGACATAAGAGGTGTCAGGTGGTCGACAAACAAGCGGAGTCGGGTGGTAAAGTGAGTGCAGTGTCGGGATGAAGGGTAGTGAGCAGGATCGATCCTACTGGATGGTGGGGGTAGTGTAGCAGTGGGTGAGTGTGTAACGAAGCTAGGTGGTATAATTGGCGGTTCAAATCACGCCCCTGGTCGCTAACTATACCCAACATAGGCCCCTGAGGTTCGAATCCAGCGGTATCGCTTTGCATTATCCTCAGAAACCTAAGTTCCACAGCCAGCAGATTCAGCGTGACTGCTCATTGTCTTCACATTCATACAAAACTACAGGTTCTATGTAACAGCGCAAAACTCTTTTTCTTGTAGCAATTGCCATCTTTTTACTGGTCAATATGTTTTTTTCATCTTCCCCATAGCGATTAGCTTCCTATTTGTATAGACGGCACAACAAACTGGGCAGCCACCACGATCTTTATCATATAACAGCTGTTGCAACACTCGGCAAAATTAAACAAGGAAATATGGTAATGAAACTGTGCGAAAGATCAATTGAACTAGGTGGGTAGGCTCAGTAAAGATGAGCTCGATAACGGCGGCGGCAGGTTTGCTAATTGATTCAGAAGATGTCAGCCGGTGTAATGCATTAATTAGCTTCCTGTTTGTATAGACGGCATAACAAACGGGGCAACCACCATGATCTTTATCATATAACAGCTGTGGTAGAACGTATCGATTTCTTATCAAACTCAACAAGGAAATATGGTAATGAAAGTGTGCGGAACAAAGTCTTTTTTTAAATTAGAGATTTTATCTCCAGCTGCGGCAAAATAGGCCCTTCATTAAAACCATCTGTGTATTGTCAGCTGGTGTAATGCATTAATTAGCTTCCCGTTTGTATAGACGGCACACAAACTGGGACGTACCAGTATGATGATTATCGCATAACAGATGTTGCAATACTCGGCAAACGCAACAATGAAATTGTGCGCATATCAAGATAAAGTTAATTATATTCGACCGGTACTTTAGTAGCATGGTACATAAACAGACGCACAGCTGCGACAAGTCAGTCCTTTTTTTGTTTTATAACTCAACCAGCTGCATGGTAACATATTTTCGATGTGGTACAAAATTATTTTTAATTCGGGATTTTATTTTCAGCTGTTGCAAAATATTCCCGACAAAAGCCGTAATTACAAACTGGCGATAGCTGTTAAAAAATCAGCTGGTTTCATTTTCCCCCTAATTGGGAACAACGGCTTATAGACATTATTTCAGACGACAGATGTGGGCGTATGAATACATTGTATGTGTGGAATAACACAGGGTGTCAGGTGGTCTTGGACACATCGGGTGTATAAAACCTGTGGAATATGAGCTGTAAAATTCATATTCTGGCAACCAGCTGAAACTAATACATCGGGATGAAATAAGGCCTGGACCACAACTATTGGGGGTGAGTATAAGGTTCGTGTGTGTCTGTGTGCGTTGGTGTGTCTGTGTGCGCTGGTGTGTGTGTGTGTGGTTGTGTGCGCATGTATGTCTGCATGTGTGAGTGCATGTGCGCTTGTGTGTCTGTGTGTATGACTGTGTGTGCGTGTGAGCGTGTGCAGTTGTGTGTATGGGCGGTTGGATGTGTGTGTGTGTGTGTGTGTGTGCGTGTGAGCGTGTGCGCTTCTAGTGTATGGGCGGCAGGGTGTCTGGGTGTGTATGTCTGCATGTGTGTATGTGCTTGTGTGAGTGAATGTGTGCTTGTGTGTCTGTGTGTATGACTGTGTGTGCGTGTGCGCTTCTGTGTATGGCGGCTGGGTGTGTGTGTGTGTGTGCGAGGTTATGTGCGTATGTATGTCTGCATGTGTGTATGTGTTTGTGTGAGTGCATGTGCGCTTGGGTGTCTGTGTGTATGACTATGTGTGCGTGTGAGCGTGTGCAGTTGTGTGTATGGGCGGTTGGATGTGTGTGTGTGTGTGTGTGTGTGTGTGTGTGTGTGGTTATGTGCATATGCATGTCTGCATGTGTGTATGTGTTTGTGTGAGTGCATGTGCGCATGTATGTCTGCATGTGTGTGCGCGAGCGGTTAAGTGCGTATGTATGTCTGCATGTGTGTAGGCGTATGTATGTCTGCATAGGTGTAGGCGTTTGTGTGCGTGGGTGTCTGGGTGTCTGGGTGTATGGTTAATACGTCTACCGTATGCACGTCTTCTTCATGCCCTTGTGTTTATTTGTTAATAAGACATTGAGTCTGTTTGGGAGTCTTTAGTAGATGCTATTGTTACACACAGTGAACAGCTGGGGTTAGAATTAATAGTTGTCTCTAAGAAAGAAATACTACATAATATACAAGTACATGAACATATTCTTAAACCAAAGTGAGCCGTTACAACAATATTGGACCAGTCTTATAGAACCTGGTTTGAAGACTTTACAACAACAACAACAACAACAACAAAAAGCGACAGGGTGTCATATACATGTACATGTCCCTGTACCTGTGTGCTTCTTGGTGGAGCTGAAAAGTAATGTTTTGTGTCTTATTTTCACAGATCGCCTTGTGAATAAGATATTGAAGGGTCACAGCCAGAAAGTCGACCGTGTCCACAACCAGTATTGCCTTGTGTCTAATCTAACAAAAGGGTCACCACCAAAGAGTTGATAGTACGCTCAGGTATGTATGCATGCATGTATATATGTGTATATATGAGTATGTATACATGTATGTGTATATGTGATTATGTGTATATGTATGTGTATGTATATGTATATATGTCTGTGTGTAGGTCGGCATGTGTATATGCGTATATGTCGGTATATGTGTGTATATGTCAGTATATATGTATACATATGTATGTTTGTGTGAATACTGGTAACTCTGATAGATATAACCATAGGTTAATGGTTTATGGACTAGTGATATGAAGACAACAAAAGAATTTTTTTTTAATGGAATCTGACGTTGTGGTACTAATGCTGTACTAATGCGGTAGTTGCCCTTTTACTCAAGCTGTGTCTATTTACTCAGCTCTCGGTTAATTTCACTCAGCTCTTGTGGTCTTTCATATTCAGTGTTAACAAAATTTGATAAAAACGATCTGAGTTCTTAATCGTCAAATATAATTGCTAGACCAGGTGTCCAACTATAATGAAGTGAAGGTGATTAAGTTAACTCAAATATGTTTTACCTTCATATTGACTATAAATATTGACTATAAATATTAACTGTATATATTAACTGTATATATGTCACTGGCTACCTAGTGGCAACTCAGCACAAAGTATATTACACACATATCTATTTAGCGTTCAGTAGATGATTAAAAAATATGAAAAGTAAAAAATATCGCTGGTCACTAACAGTTTTGTGTTTGCTAATTTCACAGGTGTACGTGTTCAACTGAAAGACAAAGAACATGTATCCTTGTATCTACTATTAACAAAAGCAAAAGGCCGTATAACTATAGAAACCTAGTAACAACCTGTTACTATCAATCACCTAACCGTGAATTACCGTATTTTCGTCAAAAAAATCAATATGGCCACCCCTCAACAGAAAGAAGGCTACCCGTGTGTTGTCTGTGAGAAAGTATTCAAGGAAAAATACACACTAAACTATCACACTAAGACAGTTCACGCCACCATTGATGAAATGCATAAATGTCATATATGCGGCAAACCCTTTAATAGAACATACAACCTACAAAGACACATACGTACATTCCACCAGACAACCATGGACACTACACCCGCATCGTCATCAGCATAATCATCATCATCATCATCATCATCATCATCATCATCATCAACATTATCATCATCATCATCATCATCATCATCATCATCATCATCATCATCATCATCATCATCATCATCATCATCATCATCATCATCATCATCATCATCATCATCATCATCATCATCATCATCATCATCATCATCATCATCTACACCTTCAACACCATCATCAGCATCAGCATCAGCACCAGTGGCATCAACATCGCGTAAAAGACCACCCTCAACACAGACACACAATGCTAAAAAGCAGAAACAAGACACAAATATTCTAGAACAGTTAGCACACGAGGAAGCAGTCCTTTTAGAAGCCGAAGAATTATATACATTACACAAACTTCCACCACCCATGCAACAGACATACAGGGCCAAATGGGAAGCCATCAAAACACACCACAAAATCAACAAGCATCTGTCTATCTACACCTTCTTTATTAGTCCATTGACACAGCACCCTAACAATTGGACCTCTGCCTTGAATAAGATCTTCAATACTCAAACTACTCGCTTCAAAATAAACCTCAGCCACCACAGCGTCCTTCGACACCGAGAGACACAAGACCTTCACTTCTTCCATGCATCATCCAATAACGCCTCTGTACTAAATCTCCCACATCTCATAAACAACAAACAGGACTTTGATACTTTTATCAACACCGTACACGAACACGATATTCTTACATACGCTACCCAACAACGGCCAGACACCAAGTACACAATAGAAACAGTAGCGGCCACATCCTTTTATGTGTTTCATATTCCCGAGTTCCCCATAGGTTGTTGCTTAGCTGATATTCCCACATACATCACACAGAATAAAGCCATTAACACATTGCAACAAGCCTCAAATTCCAAACAGTACACAGATAATTTTTGTTTCTTCAGAGCCCTGGACGTTATTTAGAGGCGCTAAAGTTAGGGATCTTATGAAAGACACACGGGATTTAACTGAGCAGTGGCGAAGACATCAACATATACCTTCTTTAACTAATTTTCCCGGGGTTAAACTAATTGACGTACCTATTTTAGTGCAATGTTTTGGCCTTAATATCGATATTTTTGAGTTCAACGAGACCCAGGTTCTCATCCACAAACTTAGAAGTAGTGGGAAATATGAAGCAACCTTAAGACTATTATTGTTTAAAGATCATTCATGTATATTAAGGATATCAGTAGGGCATCTCGGACCTTTGGTTGTGAAAAGTGTGGGAAGTTATGGAAGGAATTTTGGAGGATGGAAAAACACCGTAAAAACTGCAATGGGGGTAAGACTAAAGAGTGGTTTAAAGGCGGGGTGTACAACCCACCACAGACCATATGTGAAATACTGTCAAACCATGGGCTCAAAGTAGACCCTGGCTATGTATATCCATACAGAGCCGCCTTCGACTACGAATGTTACTTTGAAAGTAATAATCTGCCAGGGAAAACCAAATCGACAAAATTCTTAGCTAAACACATACCCCTTAGTTGTTCAGTAGCTTCCAATGTCCCCGGGTTTGAATCACCTGTATGCTTCATCTCATCAGGTGACCCCCAGGAGTTAGTGGACAGAATGTTTGAGTATCTGAATCAAGTCGCTGAGAAAGCATATTCAGAACTACGGGTGGTTTTCGATGGGGTATATAAAACATTAGAGGAACGACAGGAAACCAAACTAATTGATAGGTTAGATGGTTATCTAACGGATTTCCGGTGCTGGGGTTCAACTCAGGGAAATACGATCTTAACATAATTAAACCCTTTTTAATCTCGCACTGTGTAAAACAATCCCCTTTAAAATTTGTAGTGAAAAGAAACAATAACTTTATGTGTATCGCCACTGAAAAGCTAAAATTACTAGATATTAGCAACTATTTAGCGCCAGGGTTCAGTTATGCAAAATATTTAGCCGCATATGGCATCACCGAGACGAAAGGCCAGTTTTGCTATGAATACATCACACACTTAGATAAATTAAAGGAAACACAGCTACCCCCACACGCAGCCTTCTTTTCCAAACTTAAAAACAGGAGTTAGTGGACAGAATGTTTGAGTATCTGAATCAAGTCGCTGAGAAAGCATATTCAGAACTACGGGTGGTTTTCGATGGGGTATATAAAACATTAGAGGAACGACAGGAAACCAAACTAATTGATAGGTTAGATGGTTATCTAACGGATTTCCGGTGCTGGGGTTCAACTCAGGGAAATACGATCTTAACATAATTAAACCCTTTTTAATCTCGCACTGTGTAAAACAATCCCCTTTAAAATTTGTAGTGAAAAGAAACAATAACTTTATGTGTATCGCCACTGAAAAGCTAAAATTACTAGATATTAGCAACTATTTAGCGCCAGGGTTCAGTTATGCAAAATATTTAGCCGCATATGGCATCACCGAGACGAAAGGCCAGTTTTGCTATGAATACATCACACACTTAGATAAATTAAAGGAAACACAGCTACCCCCACACGCAGCCTTCTTTTCCAAACTTAAAAACATCAACATTACAGCGGCAGAGTACCAGGATTGTCAGAAGGTCTGGGGCAAGTACCAGATGAAGACATTGAAAGATTTTCTAATCTGGTATAATAACAAAGATGTCGGTCCCTTTCTCAGTGCCTTACAAAAACAGGTTACATTTTACGGTGAGTTAGGTGTAGACATGTTTAAGGATGCCATTTCTGTCCCCGGGGTCACATTAAAATATTTGTTTAGGACCCTCCCCAAAGACATCTCCTTTTCCTTATGTGGTATTCGACATAAAGAGGTACATGACACTATTAGAAACAACATTGTAGGGGGACCATCAATAATCTTTCATAGACACCATGAAAATGACATAACACACATTAGAGGTAGAGAGGATAAACCAGTTCACAGTGTAAAAGGCTATGATGCTAATGCCCTCTACCTGTGGGCTATCATGCAAGAAATGCCCACCGATTTCCCGACTATTAGAAAAGCAGACAATGGGTTTAGAGCACACAAGATAAACAAATTTGCACGACAGAGTAGGGAGTGGTTAGCGTGGGTACAACACACAAAACAGATAGACTTGAAAACACAGTTTAGTGGGGGTGAAATTGCATTGGGTGGTAAGAATATTAGAGTAGATGGATGGGATAAGAAGAATAAGACAGCTTACCAATTCCATGGATGTTTATTTCACGGACACCCCGACTGCCCCTTGACCAAGAATAGAGACGTTAACCCCATAAACAACAAAAAGTTGACTGACTTATTTGCCAAGACACAACAGATACATGGCTATCTAGTTAAAGTAGCTAACGTTAGTGTAAAAGAAATGTGGGAGTGTGAATGGCAGACGCTAAAAACGACAGACAGTGACCTAATCGAGTTCATAAAGACCAACTTCCCAACCGCCAAACCCTGGTTTGAGCGCTTCCCCATAACCCAGACTAAGATTCTAGAGGCTGTAAAAGCCGATACACTTTTTGGGTTAGTCGAATGTGACATAGAGGTCCCAGCTGATTTTAGCGACCATTTCTCAGAGATGACACGCATCTTCAAGAACATTGAGGTGGGTAGAGAACATATAGGTGACTTTATGCGTACGTACGCCGAGTCACATAAATTGTTGACAAGGTGCCAGACGGACACTTATAGGTAGCTATAGCGGGAAAAAATTTTTGTTGGCCACACCATTACTAAAATGGTACTTGACACATGGTTTAGTGGTCACAAACATATACCAGATCATTGAGTACACGCCTGTTAGCTGCTTTAAAAGTTTTGGGGATAAAGTGTCGGATGCCAGACGCGAAGGTGACATTGATGATACCCAGGCCATTGAGGCCGAGACGTTGAAGTTGTTGGGTAATGCAGCCTATGGCAAGACCCTAACCAATAAGGCCAAACATACAGATGTCTCTTACTGTAAGAGTGATGATACAACCAAGTTAGTGAACAATCCCTTGTTTAAGAAATTGACTCCACTGACCGACGATATCTGTGAGGTTGAATGCTTAAAAAAGAGGACAGTATGGGATCTCCCTTTACAGATAGGCTTTTTCGTTTACCAGTACGCCAAATTAAGAATGTTAGAGTTTTATTATGATTTCATAGATACATTTATTGATAGGCAAGATTTTCAGTTATGTGAAATGGATACAGACAGTTTGTATTTAGCGCTAAGCACACCCACACTAGCCGAAGCCGTTAGACCACACCTTAGAGCAGAATACACTAAAGTCTATAATTCCTGGTTCCCGGCCGAGACATGCCCCAGTCATGAAGTTAGTGATGATACATGTCATGCCTGTAAGAGTGTTAGAATCTATAAAAGGAGAACCCCTGGGTTATTTAAGTTAGAATATGAGGGGACAGGATGGTGTCCTTGTGCAGTAAAACATACCATTGTTACGGAGAGTACAATAAAACAAGTACAAAAGGACTCACCAAACAATACAACGCACACTTAAACAAAGACACATTTTTAGAGGTACTCGACACACAGACAGCTAGTGGGGGAACAAATGTCGGTTTCAAAATTCAAGACTCTGCCATGTACACATACACACAACACAGAAATTCTCTATCTTATTTATACATTAAAAGACAAGTACACCCAGACAATGTCACCACCTCGCCGCTAGACAGTTAACGTTCACGCCATTGTCCTGCTGAGGTTGCTGCTTATTAGTGTAAAATATGTATCATACGGTGGATATGTAAAGACTTTTTTGTGTGTGCATAGCATTGTACTGTTTTATAATGATGTACATATGTTTAAAATCATCATCCATTGGCACCTTGCCGTCTTGACAGACGATAGTTTGTGCTTTAAAAAGGCATAATAACTTTTAACTATGGCGGTAGCGAGTGTGACTGATAAGGCCAATTTGCGCTGTAAATGTCCGTTCACAGTGGGTGCATGTGAACACGTGGTCATTTCCACCATCATGCACCATCTTACGTCTCAAACGCTTGGTGTGTGACTTTTCTGCAATAATTTTCTCCTTTGACTTTATTCCATTTCTGATATTTGCCCTCCATGCAACACGTTCAGCGGCGACTTGCTCCCAATGTGCATTATCAATGCCTGTATCAATCATGTCCCGCTTACACACATCTTTGTATCGTAGTAGAGGCCGACCCTGAGATCTCTTACCCATCTGTAATTCACCAAAAAAGATATCCTTTGGTATTCTACCATCATCCATCCTCCTAAGATGTCCTATCCATCTAAGTCTACGAAGACTGAGCATGGAATAAACTGTCACACAACCTGATCTTTCCAATACTTCAGTATTTGTGATTTTGTCTTGCCACTTAATACCAAGAATTCTTCGCAGACACCGCATATGAAAGCTGTTTAAATTGTTCTCTTGGTGTGAGTAAGTTGTCCAGGTTTCACTGCCATAGAGAAGAGTACTAAGGACACAGGCTTGATAGACAAGGACTTTTGTTTTGGCAGTAAGCTTCCTGTTCTCCCAGACTCTTTTTCTTAACCTGTTCATTGTTGTTGCTGCCTTACCAATCCGGATGTTGATTTCCTGATCTAGGGATAATTTGCTATTTACCACTGATCCTAGATATGTAAAATGGTCTACTATCTCTAGTTCGGCGTCGTCAATAAAGATTGATGGTACCCCATGTGCACCTTGTGACATAATCTGTGTCTTCTTTTTGCTAATTGTTAAACCAAATTCAGAACAAGCATTGGAGAATGCAGATAGTAGACATTGCAATTCTTCCTCAGAGTGGGTCGTAACTGCAGCATCATCTGCAAAAAGCAACTCTCTGATCAGTACCCTCCTAATTTTGGTCTTAGCCTTCAATCTCTGAGCATTGTAGAGGCCGCCATCTGAGCGTGAGTGAATGTATATACCACCATCCTGATCATGAAATGCATATTTCAGTAGAAGTGAAAAGTATATTCCAAAGAGGGTGGGAGCTAGTACACAACCTTGCTTAACTCCACTCTTGATTTCAAACTCTTCAGAAGTTGCACCATCAAACTTGATTATACCCTTCATGCCTGTGTGGAACGATTCCACAATGGACAGAAGAGTTGGTGGGCAGCCAATCTTCTTTAGTGCCTTGAACAGATCCTCACGACTGACCAAATCAAATGCCTTTGTGAGGTCGATGAAGGCAATAAACAGTGGTTGATTCTGTTCACGGCATTTTTCTTGCATTTGTCGCAATGAGAATATCATATAGCCTTGATTATGATTTGCAAACTGTTGAGTGTTATGACAATAAAATTGCTTATGTTTTGTAAACTATTGAGTGAGTGTTATGATAATAAAAAAGAGACTATGTTTATTACTTTATGTTATTGATTTTGTAAGTTGATAACTGTCACATGTTTCCCCCCTGTTGGATTTTCATTGAATACTATTTGTAAACGATTGAAAAGTTTTAAGGTGTTTTGTAAATGAATGCGCTGAAAATATACATTGTGATATTACTATCATTGTCATATCTGTTGAATATATTTTGTACATTATTGAATATGTATCCGATAGTGGACTTGCTGAAAAATAAAAAAGTTATAAAAACCAATATTGGTTTGTTTGTTGTTTATTTCTGTGGTATGACTGTCGTTTTCATCTCTTTCTTGCCTTGTTTTCATGCCGTTTTCATCCTGTGTTCGTCTTTCTTGTTTCATCGTGGTTTGTAGCATCAGGTTGTTTGTCATGTTGAATCAGTGTTGAATATGGTTCAAAGATGTGGACTAATTTATCCAGACAAAACACACAGTGGTACAGTGAGACAAGAACAAAACTCACAATTATACAAACGAACCAAGAACAATATCAATCAAGAACAGAGACATACACACAAGTACATTACCACAAAGAGATACCAATACATTGGACTACAACAGATCTGCAAACATATACAATAATGGAACAAGAAATAACAAAGTCAAAGTTTTTCGTTTTTCGTTTTTTATTTTCATAGACGAATAGTTATACACGTTGTCTCTTCTTTCTTGGGTCCCCTAGTGGTATACAGTTGTATGCTTGGTCATCGGTAGCTGCTCTCTTTGCTGGTGGGCTCTGCTCACACATCGGGCTATAGGTTGGTTGACCATTAAACATCTGGCTGTCGGGCACATCAAACATATTGGGATAGTTGTCATTGGCTGTGTAGTGATCTCCTGCTGGGTAGGCAGACATCTGGTTATTTGAATCGTCAAACATCTGGTAGGTTGTTTGGATACTGTAGACCGGATAAGTGTTGGCGGCTTGGTAGTCTGGTTGGACTTGTACATCATTAGTGACTGGCTTGGCTTGAGCACGCTTAGTCCCTGGTTTACGTTGGTTAGTGAATTGTTTGACTTGAACACTGTTAGGACCTGACACAGTTGCGAGTCTGTCAAAATCAGCTAGAATCCCACTTCGCATCGATATCAATTGCTCGTATTCCTGTCGAGTAAATGTCAGACCCTGCTTGGTGGGATACTTTTTATCAGATTCACCAAAGAAGCGACGAACATGTAATGTAGTCGCACCTCTGAACGATGAAACAAATACTGCCTTGACACCATCCCCCACGGGTCTAACAGTTTCACCGCCACGAGTCATATAGACGCAGGTGGCAGGCACGGTCTTGAGTTCGGTAGTCATCTTCGGTTCACAATAAGCGAGTGATACCAACCACGGGTTTATATACCCGTAGTTGAGCCACTGATAAACCGGTTTCAACGAGAACTATTCAAAACCAGTTGACCTACATTAACTGGCAACAGCTGCGTGACATTTCTGGCCGGGCTGGCTAATCGACCTACAAGCCGGTCATTGACCCTTTGTTTATTTGAAAACACCTGCAGAATACGCGGCATACTCGCCCCACGACATTTCCGCTTGATGAAATAGATAGCGTAAAGACCACAGGTGTTACTCAGTACATCCTGTAAGACACGCGTGTTGTACATTAGCGGTCTAACCGAATGTTTCTCCACAAATTTTATTATGTCGGGATGTATTGGTGGTAAACCAAAAGAATCAAAGTATTCATATTTGCCTAACCCGTCATAATACAGAGCAACCCAGTGGGACCCAGGTTGATTACTAGGGTCTGTGTTTACCACCAAAGCAACTGGTGTAGTTCTATCTATTTGTCTAGGCAACTGATCGCGAGCACACACTTTGATCTGGATCCGGCGAACATATCTATCAGCTAACAGTATGTGGGTAATCTGTTCTGTGTCCATTATGAGGCGTAATCTGTTAGTACTTGTCTGGTCTTGGAAATTTCAATTATTCCATCGCGCTCAGCGTAGACGATAACTTGTAATGGTTCTGGGGTGGGTGTGTTGAACTTAAATTCCAGTGTTAGAGGACCAGTCCTCGCCATCTCAAACTGATCTCCGTCCAGTAAACTGGGACTCAGGTCAAAGGCATACAGAGTATAGCCATGTTTATACTGTGTATAATCAATTGAATTACCGGCGTCTTTACCCACCAGGCCCATGGCTAGATTGGTACCAAAAAAAGGCGTGTACGTATTGATTACGTTCAAAGTCAATGGTTAATGGTTTTAATGGCCGATCGTCCATCGACAGTTACGTTCAGATACGTCAGTCCAAAGGTTTGAAAATTATATGGATTAGCTTTGAAGGTACCGTTAAAGGCGGCTGATGTAATAAGTCCAATCACGATGCGAGTGGGTGTTTGACTCATAAACAAATTGTCTTGGGTATGAGATAGCATTCCTTGTGGGATAGCTAGTGTTTTCAACGCCACACGCTTGATCGGTAGTTTCGCGTTGGCTCTCATCAAGGCTTTCTCATGGGCGAGAGCGATGGCCGGATTTAGTTTGGCTTTACGAACCACCAGAGTGGCATGTGTTATAATAGATGAATAACCAACTGCACCGTCGGGGGCCAAGAGGTTAAAGGTGGATTTTGAAGGGGTCAGCTTAATTTTCACATCCACGCCGTTTATCATGTAGCGGTCTTGCACAAAAATGTCGACGTGTAGTCGACCCATCATATCTATTTCTTGACTCTCACTGGCTAGTTCTCGTCTTGTTTTTAATCCTTTGTTGTTATCACCTTGAGTCTCATGGAGAAACTTGGCTGTATCATAGTAATAGAGGGCGGCTGAGAGATGACTTTTCTTGGCTTCCTCTCCGTGATTCAGAGTGGCCTCCAAGTAGGCTCTATACGGGTATGTATTTTCACTGGAGGTGATTAGCGTGTCGTTAAGTGAGACGTCCACTTGAGAAAAGAGACTGTGGAGGTAATAGTTGACTGGAGCGACGTCGGCCGTGGGTGGTAGTTTGTCACCATTGGGTAGTGTGACTTTAGCTCTGATGTGTAAGAAAGTGTTAAACAGGTCCAGATACTCTTCACTGGCACCAGAAATGGTAAATTATATGGGTGCGCCTGGAGCTAGTGACGCGAGTGGGTGTATCTACACACACGGCCCCTCTTCTACCGCTGTCTGTGTGGGAGGCACAGTGAACAGATCCAGACCAGAATGAAGACACTCACAAGAGTTGGGGTGAATCAGAGCCATTATGCGAAGATATCCGAATACTTCTTCTTATGAGCTCGACGTGTTGCGGGGGTTAGTTTTATACGTTTACTAGGTTCACCAGGTGGCGCTGCCCGTCTTTTCTTCTAATACCGCTACCTGATTGGCTAACATGCTTGACAGCTCCTTGCAGTAAGCGTTGACCGGCTTGCTTGGCGTGCTCTTTAAAGGCTTCCCCAACATTCCTACCAGCTAAGGCTTCTTGGGCCACTTTCAGTCCGGTACTGACACCTTCTCTGAGTAAGGCCTTACCGCCTGTCTTTAACCAGGGTAGAATCGTGCGACCGTGACCACTGAAGAAACTACCGATACCACGTCCTCTCTGACTTCGACCACCCACAAACACTGGCATGCCATGTCCAGCTTGGTTGCAGTAAAAGTCTTCGTACAGTTTGGGATTTCGACGTAGCGCCACGTATTTCACCATTATTCCAAGTCTGAATGTTTCCGAGTGCGAAAATGTAGCGTTAGCACTGAAGTTCCAGCTGTAAATGAGATCGTTGTGCCCGTATCGGTGGTTAAAAGGATTTCCACCATGTCGAAGGAGTACCGACTCAGTAGGACATAGTGGGGTTTGTCGTAGGCGCGAAACACCGAGTTCGAGAGCTGATTCATGATCGGGACCGTTCTTAGTAGTGGGACCATGACGTCTCCGACTGGTCTTGCCGCTATGAGATCGCAGTAGACGTAGACATTTTGCAGGTCGTTATTTACATCTATCCCCCCTTCAGCTTCAATTATAGCTAATATCTCATGCAACTTTTCACTAAAGGTAACAGTGGCCCCGGGCTCGAGTATTTTTACACTGACTTTCTTTGCTGCCTTGTTGAAATGGAATTGAACACCAGAGCTGGTCGTCCACCTTCCGATATTTCGTTAGTCGATTCAGCGCAGCTATAAACGTGTCTGGTGAGTTGTAGAGGCCCGGGGCGACATGTCTTTCTTACTACTTCTCCATTGGGTGCGGTGTATCTTAGCCATACTTCATTCTCTAGCACGTTGCAGTAGTATTTGGGAAATTGAATTTCGGCCAGACCCACTTCGTATTGTTGACTCACCTCAATAGTCTGCGGTAACTTGACGAAATAGTGACCTGGCGTGTTGTTCGGAAACATATTCGGTGAAGCATTGCTCGGTAACGTCACGTAGAAACTCATAGTTTAGGGTTAGGTAACATGTAACCCAGACAACTACTCATTAGCGCAATCCACACCTTACCCTCGGTTGCTTCGACGTCGCCTTGAGACAGATTGAATAGTGATACAGCAATGATGGTATATATAACTACCATCTGACAGAAGACGACAATCTCTGTTCGCGGCACCCGTTGACCAAAAAACGGCCAGAATGAGGTTCTTTCGCTAGGTGAGTTATTTTGTGGGCGCAGTACAGTAGTTTCCACAAGGTCTTCGTCCATTTAGTCTCGGTATCTAGTTAGGTCTGAGACCCAACTATTGAATGACGCATTATATCCGAACCATTTCACTAAATACTCTTTACCACCACCTCTCCTTCGCCTTTCTTGTAAGATCGATTCAACACGATACACTTGCTTATCTCCGACTGCTTGAAGCTCTTCGCGGTAGAATGATCCTTGTAGTTCTGCCCCCGAATCGTCTTTTAGTACATATGTAATCAGACTGGTATGATTTATGCGACTGACGGATAAACAATTCTTCTGTCCACGACGGCATATAACCCTTTTTAAAAGGTTGTTTGGGTTGCGCCAGTCTGACTCGGTCCCCGGGTGTAAAATGTACTTTTCTCGACATGTCTGTCTTACTGTACAAGTTATTCCACACATCTTCTTGATTAGTATATTTGACTTGTCTGGGAGCCATGCGAATACTTCTGTGATACGAATTGTTGTAGTTTCTGATCAGTTTATCTATGACGTCAACGTAGCGCAGTGCATTAGTCTTGGTGAAATAACGCCACATTTTTTCTTTCAGGGTCCGGTTGAATCTTTCCACTATAGCCGCCTTAATGTCTTCATTCTCGGTAGTAAAGAAATGCACACCTCGATCTTTCAGAAATTTTAAGAAGGTCTGGTTGACAAACTCCGAACCTTTGTCGGCCTGAAAATATATCGGTTGCCTATCATCAAAGATTTTACTCACAGCCTCCACCAGCGCTTTCCCCGTTTTCTTCTGGATTGGAATGGCCCAGGCATATTTACTAAACACATCGATACACGTCACGAGATACGACAACCCATCGTTGTCTCTTTTTAATAGTCTTATATCTATCAAATCGGCTTGAAACTGTTGATTTATCCAACCCGTTATGGTCTGCCGTCTCTGAAAACGACGACGGATCGGTTTATGCAAGGTATACGTGTCCTGATGTCGTAACAAAGCCTCTATTTTCTTCAGTTTAGTATTTCGTTTTAAGGCGGAAGCCCCTCCATAGGCTCCGGGTTTCTTAGGGTCATAGTAATACTTTCTTAATTGCGCGGCCATTTTTCCCACTTGGGTGTAGGTATCCTACTCTTCTTCTTGCTTCGCCTGAGCTTATACGGCGGAGTGGTCTCGACTAGTTGACTTTTGACTGTTAATGGCGTATGGACAGTTACTTGACTCTTGGGCTCGCTTACTTGAATAGGCTGACTAGGTGTCTCGGCTATTTGACTGGCTGTCTCGACGACGGCTGCCGGTAAAGTCCTGACTTCGGGTTTTTGTTCCTTGATATCCACTAGGCCTAGAGGCTTGTGTCTGTACTGATCTAGTCGATTGAGGTACCGTTGCAAAGTTTGTTGGTATACTCGGGCTTTTTCACGCGGTGGTAAATCTTCACTATCCAAGACTTGTCGCATTTGTTGATCCAAGTCACGCAGGCTATCATTTAGTGTGTCGGGTGGTGTATAAGGTTTTTCTAGCAGTCGAGGGTCGATCAGGATTAGCCATTACAAACCCACCAAGCTTTTCAGCACATTTAAAATGGGACCGAGTAAGGCGCCAATGAAACCACCTTGTTGGAGAATCTGTTTCCTGTTCTTGAGCGACAGTTTCTTACCCGTGAGCGCTCTCAGACTGTTTTTGTGTCGCTGCAGCCGGCGCTTCTGACTCGGGGTCAGAGGAACATTCCCTTTTAAGACATTGTGACAGCATTCACATATTGATTGGACGAGCTCCGGGGAAGCTGTTTTAATTACGGCGGCTGGCTTTGCCTAACCCAGAAAGCGCAACATGGCCCCGTGCCGTTTCATTCGGTTGGACATATTACTTGGGAACGTAGATAACTTGATGTTGGTCAGGAAATATACGACTGCGTAAGCGGAGCTGATCCGGTGTTTCCTGTCGAAGGTCGAATAACAAATACCCGTGTGGAGTCGCTGTCGAGTCTTTAAAACTATCTTGAACACATGACACGCGGCCTGGATACATCTGTTTGGCCAGACTCGTAATTTGTGCCCCGTCGCTAGGATTCTTAAACACGACTAGGTAATGTGAATTCAGACTGATTGTCCTTTGTTCTTTGTTCTTACCAAAGAGGTTCTGGACTATATACATGACACTGAGGTTACGATGATGACTACCCTTAGTAAATAGTTTGGTTACCCTATCATCTGTCTCGGACATTAGGTCATCTATGACCACTAGCCGACGTCTATCACCTGTCCATTTTTCCACGTCGGGTAGTCCCTCGTTAAATACAACACCCTTCATAGTCTCGTACATGGGTTGCCATTCTCCGTAGCACCATGTAATCTCCTCTGGCATCGGGACGACCATGTCTGGGAGATGGGGCAGGAACTGCTGTACAAAGACGGATTTGCCGCATCCCGTTGGGCCCGCGATCAAGGAAGTAAACGGGTGTTTCCATCTAGGATCCATGCCTACGAATGACCACCTAGTTACACATGTCACGCATTTTTATTAGGTTCGAACCTAGCTGTTCCGACCGACCCTGCAGAGTGTTTTGCATCCCGATCCTGCACTCACTTTACCACCCCGCCCGACCCCGCGTGTTTGTCGACCACCTGACACCTCTTATGACGTCTATACAAACGGAAGCTAATTAATGCATTACACCGGCTGACAATACACAGATGGTTTTAATGAAGGGACTATGTTGCCGCAGCGGAAGATAAAATCTCGAATTTATAAAAAAGACTTTGTACCGCCAACTTTCATTACCATATTTCCTTGTTGATTTTGATGAGAAATCGGTACGTTCTACCACAGCTGTTGTATGATAAAGATCATGCTGGTGGCCGGGTTTGTTATGTCGTCTATACAAACGGGAAGCTAATTAATGCATTACACAGGCTGACATATTTTGAATCAATTAGCAAACATGGCGCCATAGTTATCGCGCTCATCTTCACTTAACCTACCCACCTAGTTCATTTGATCTTTTCATTGTTAACCCCGATGCTATGATTAAAAACCACACCTGACACTTAAAAATTGAGGCAGGATCTGGAAGGCATGAGGCAGGCCACAACCCACCCACCACCAGCCATGAGGCATAGACGAGACATGAGACGAGAATGAGCAATGAGATATATCTCATTGGTCATTGCTCAAATCGCTGGATAACCTCCCTATATACTACTACTATGTGTGGTGTGATGATATCATGTTTCAGTCGGTACAATGTGTGGTGTGATGCTATCACGTATCAGTCGGTACAATGTGTGGTGTGATGCTATAAAAATCATGTATCAGTCGGTACTGTGTGTGGTGCGATGCTATCATGCATCAGTCGGTACTGTGTGTGGTGTCATGCTATCATAATCATGTATCAGTCGGTACTGTGTGTGGTGCGATGCTATCAAAATCATGTATCAGTCGGTACTATGTGTGGTGTGATGCTATCATGTATCAGTCGGTACTATGTGTGGTGTGCTGCTGTCAAAATCATGTATCAGTCGGTAATATGTGTGGCTTGATGCTATCAAAATCATGTATCAGTCGGTACTATGTGTTGTGTGATGCTATCATGTATCAGTCGGTACTATTTGTGGTGTTTTTTTTGTGTGTGCATATCCTTTACAGGACATCGCTGTCAACAGCAGCATCTTTCAGCTGTCTGTTGATTTCTTGGCAAGATTACGCTCAGTAGTTTGCCATTGCTTTCTGAGCGGCCGGCTCAGTATCCCGAAAGTCACCAGCGGGGGTCGAACCGCTCCCAGTTCTCTCCCGCTACGAGACTCTGCGTGATAAACGGGATTACGGAGAAAGTGTTGTAACCCCTCGGCCAGAGAGACCGGCATTTGTGGTGTGCTGCTGTCAAAATCATGTATCAGTCGGTACTATGTGTGGCGTGATGCTATCAAAATCATGTATCAGTCGGTACTATGTGTGGTGTGATGCTATCTTGTATCAGTCGGTACTATGTGTGGTGTGCTGCTGTCAAAATCATGTATCAGTCGGTACTATGTGTGGTGTGGTGCTATCATGTATCAGTCGGTACTGTAAGTGGTGTGATGCTATCAAAATCATGTATCAGTGGGTACTATGTATGGTGTGATGCTATCAAAATCATGTATCAGTCGGTACTATGTGTTGTGTGATGCTATCATGTATCAGTCGGTACTATGTGTGGTGTGATGCTATCGTGTATCAGTCGGTACTATGTGTGGTGTGATGCTATCATGTATCAGTCGGTACTATGTGTGGTGTGGTGCTATCATGTATCAGTCGGTACTATGTGTGGTGTGATGCTATCATGTATCAGTCGGTACTATGTGTGGTGTGATGCTATCATGTATCAGTCGGTACTATGTGTGGTGTGATGCTATCAAAATCATGTATCAGTGGGTACTATGTATGGTGTGGTGCTATCATGTATCAGTCGGTACTATGTATGGTGTGATGCTATCATGTATCAGTCGGTACTATGTGTGGTGTGATGCTATCATGTATCGTCGGTACTATGTGTGGTGTGATGCTATCAAAATCATGTACCAGTCGGTACTATGTGTCGTGTGATGCTATCATGTATCAGTCTGTAGTATATGTGGTGTGATGCTATCAAAATCATGTATCAGTCGGTACTATGTGTTGTGTGATGCTATCATGTATCAGTCGGTACTATGTGTTGTGTGATGCTATCATGTATCAGTCGGTACTATGTGTGGTGTGATGCTGTAATGCACGCTATGAGAAGAAATAAACTGGAGAACTTGTTGGCAACTAGCAAGATTGAGGGGAAAAGAACAAGAGAAAGACAAAGACATTAATACCTGAATGGCTCCTCCAGGTGGCATGGTCGAGACAACAACACATAATTGATCCACGACTCTGGTGATCGTGTGAGTTGGCGAAACAAGACAGCCCACACTTATCAGCATGTCGCGTGATGATAATTTTAAGCTGGGTCGTCTGGGAGCCCAGATAAATAATTGATTTTAAAATCCCATTTTAAATCACCAATGCGGATTCGAATAAATGGCCACCGGGCAAGCGGGCTTGCGTAGTATCCACCGAGCTAGAACGGTTCCTTTGTACTCATTTTAGGGTTGGCGCATTGTCGCGCTAGTTGAGTCACCAGTTGAGTCACCAGACTTAAATCTGATGCTCACTGTTTGTTCCGCCATTAACGTTTCTTTTGCTGAAATTTTTACAACCCGCGTTACATAATTCTATTGACCAGCCGTCGATACGGATGGTTCTGTGCTAAGGAGTAAAGAAGTGCCCGGGGCTAGTGACGAAGACTGGTTGGCGGTGTTTGGTGCAGGAGAGCCTGGGGTATGATACCACAACATCTGGTCTGAGAATGGAAGTGGGTGAAGTCATGGCGGCGTTCCTCTGGCTGGAGGACAAACAGCAAACGCGTGTTGTGATTATGATGGAATAACAAATTATGATGAGAAAGGTGAGCAACGTTTAGTAGATGTTGTTATACATAGTGAGTAACTAAGGTAAGGAGAAAATGAACAAGAAGAGGAGGAGAAGGCGGCGGCGAAAACCAGATAGGGAAAAGAAGTACAGTTTAAGAACAAAAAGGAAGAAAAAGGCGACACGGAGGATGAGGAGGGAGAATGTGAAAAGCAGTAGTAGTAGTGGTGGTGGTTGTAGTAGTAGTAGTAGTAGTAGTAGTAGTAGTAGTAGTAGTAGTAGTAGTAGTAGCAGCAGCAGCAGCAGCAGTAGTAGTAGTAGTAGTAGTAGTAGCAGCAGCAGCTAGCAGCAGCAGCAGCAGCAGCAGTAGTAGTAGTAGTAGTAGTAGTAGTAGTAGTAGTAGTAGTAGTAGTAGTAACAGTAGTAGTAGTAGTAGTAGTAGTAGTAGTAGTAGTAGTAGTAGTAGTAGTAGTAGTAGTAGTAGTAGTAGTAAGTAGTAATTAGAGGATGAAGTAGTAAGATAGTAGTAGTAGTAAGTAGTAAGAAGAAAAGGAGAAGAATGAGAGAAGAAGAAGAAGAAGAAGAAGAAGAAGAAGAAGAAGAAGAAGAAGAAGAAGAAGAAGAAGAAGAAGAAGAAGAAGAAGAAGAAGAAGAAGAAGAAGAAACGCTAGCTAATCTCGGCTCAAACACAAGCACACACATACACACACACACTCACACACACACACATACACACACCACACGTACACACTCAACCGTACACACACACACTCACACACACAAGCACACACACACACAAGCACATACACAAGCACACACACACACACACACACACACACACACACACACTCATACACCCACAACCGTGTCGTCAGACCCTGCAACTGAGAAATTGGGATATTTCTCTTAGACTGGAAGATGTTACACAATATAACTATTGTCATTCATCATCATGATGTGCCCTGCCATCTGCCGTGTGCGTACTAGTCTCTCTAAGATCTCGCTCCTTGATGTTCCTGATCCATTAACGATATCCCTGCATGTGACTATCTTACTCCATCCAGCATCATTTCTCTCGGTCTGTCTCTTCTCCCACTGATATTTCCAGTCGAGATTGTCCAATACCTCTCTTATTATTATATGAATAAAGAACATTGTCGATATCTTTCTGGTGCCAGGGTGTTTGTAAAGTTTCACTACACTTTGTATGTAGAACAAATTTGAAACATGAAGTACATGATGCCGTTAAACAATGTGCTCCACAGTCCATCGTGACACAATATGCAGCGAATGTCTGTCGTCTGCTGAAGTAATTCTTTGCACTACAAACAGAATGGTGTTATCAACTGAGGAAAGAATTTGTTTTCAAATGTGTTCTAAATACAAAGTGGAGTGAGACTTTACAAACACCATATAATGGTCTACTTTCATTAGACTATTTCAAGCACTCGCTGTTAGTTACTCTGGCAGTCAAAGGTTTTGGCATCATTCGTCTCAGAAACAACTCTCCGTTGCTTCATAGCTCTTCCTTCCAGGTTTGTTCATTCGCGTCCCATGATTCACTGACATACACAAAAACAGGTTTTATATAGCATTTGAGTATCCCCTTCTGACATTCAATGAACGCGACTTATTGCATCAGATATTGTTCATGTTCTGAAATACAGCTTTTGCTTGACAAATTCTTCTTTTAATCACTGTCGCAGTTAATCAGTTCTAGCTTTGAAAACTGAGAAAATTTGAATGTAATTATATCTTTCATTTGGCAGAAAAGCCCTGACAAATGGCGTTCCTAAAGCATTTTTATTTTTTTCGGGACAGTGAATTATTCCATAAAACAACCGGGATTGTCCAGGAAAACCTGGAATCTGACAACCCTACACACACAGCAAACTCGCATACACTCACATAAACACACAACAACAATGTTGAAAATATAGAGATGTGGGGAAACAATATAGAATCCCAAAGCGTCTTAGATCAATGCTCTACTACCCATCAATAAAGACTCCGAAGACAATAATAAGTTGTAGCATTCAACCTAACAGACGAGTTCATTTGTTTCATTCTTCGTTGTACGAAATTCTACAAATATTGTAAGGTAAAGAATGCCCCACATCTTGCCTCACCACCTGTCTTTGCTTATTTTGTGTGTTTAATTGAGACACCAAATTGAGATAATTCAAATCGATTATATTTTATGTGACGGTATTATTTCTAAGCCGGTCTCCCTGGCCTAGAAGTTAACGTCTTTCTTCGTAATCCCGTATATTCTCGCGTGTAAAATAACCTGAGTGAGAACCGGTAGCGGTTATCGCCTCGTTGGTCACTTACGGGTATGTGAGCCGGCCGCTCAGAAAGCAATGGCAAACTACTGAGTGTAATCTTGCCTAGTACATCAACAGCAGCTGAAAAATGCTGATGTTGATTGTAACATCCTGTAAGGGATATGCAACAACAACACAAAATTATTTCTAAATTCACTAAGTTGAGATGAAGTATCCTTAATACAGTCATTCATTCATCACCGGTTTCAATGAGGGTTGCTTAACTTTCATTGGATACATTTTCAGCCAATGATGTTGCCCGATAAACTGAAAATAAGCTTAACTGTGTCAGGTTTGTCCGGTTGTTATTTTTAGACATCACTAAAATCCCCTTAATTTTGAGGTGCTGTATAGGATACAATACTTCTTGTAAACCAAAAATCACGTTAATAAACATATTGTAAATGATCTATTTTGTTAAATAATTTCGATACTTAAATCTTAATTGTATATAGATGTAATTTATGTTCTTTATCACAGTGCATTTTATAAATCTTTATGGGAAATCCCCTATAAAACAAAACGCTGGTTTTTAACAGAGCCTCGAGAATAGCGGGAATCCACAGGTTTGCGCGTTCTGGGAATATGATAATTAGGACAGCGTGTCGTCTGGGGCCAAATATAAAAACGTAAACACGGTGTGGATTTCTCACTTTTCAGAGTTGACTTATAATGTGCGTGCATACAATTTAGGGACAGGAACGATTCTTAAGTCCAGCGGATTTTTATTTCTTAAACATAGTTACTCACAATAAGTTTTTCTGCATTTTTATGTTAAGACTGTATGGTGATTTCATATTCATTTTTGAGCATTAAGGGATTAATAACTACATACAGTCATGCCAGCTGGTAAGTACATATTTTGTAACTACAGTTTGATTTGCACAGCTTTGATTTGAATTACTATGCTACAGAACTGTTTAGAAGTTGGAGTAATTTGACCAACTTTGGAATATGACTAGTGCCAAATAGGCATTTTATTTAGATGCAAATCATGAAGAGTTACGTTTACAAGAATATACATGGGATTGGGGTTGATAGCAACCTCTTGCAAGAAGCATGCGACATTTTGACTCTCTATGGTACCCTGGTGAAAAAAACAATGTAGTTGCATGTCCTTCACGGGAGTAGCAGTCATCCCCAGCATATTGCCTGTTCGTGATTCCTGGGCAAGTTGTTCGTTCAGTAGTTTGCCATTGATTTCTGAACGACCGGCACCTATACCTTTTTAGTTGGGCTCCGTGGCGAAGACGTTACGGACACAGCTCGTGATGCCGCATAACCGCGGTCGAAATACAGCTGCGCGCGATTTGGCAGCAGACCGCGTTGCGCTGGTTCTTTACGAAATGGTATGAGTGCCGGTCATTCAGAAAGCAATGGCAAACTACTGAACATAAGCTTGCCAAAACATCAGCAACAGCAAACAATGCTGGTGTTGACTGCAAGTGTCCTGTAAGGGATGTGTAACCCTGGTGAAGCCTACCTCGGTAAACAAATGCCGGGAAGATGTGCCGGGTGTGACGGGAAATATTGCATCAATGCTGTAAACAACTACAACACAAGTATATCCCACAAACATCAGACAAAGAAGATGAAGTATAGTCCAGACAGATGGTGTGCCGAGGCACCAGAATGGTGGCAATTGTGATCATGAAGTATAGTCCAGACAGATGGTGTGCCGAGGCACTAGAATGGTGGCAATTGTGATCATGAAGTATAGTCCAGACAGATGGTGTGCCGAGGCACCAGAATGGTGGCAATTGTGATCATGAAGTATAGTCCAGACAGATGGTGTGCCGAGGCACCAGAATGGTGGCAATTGTGATCATGAAGTATAGTCCAGACAGATGGTGTGCCGAGGCACCAGAATGGTGGCAATTGTGATCATGAAGTATAGTCCAGACAGATGGTGTGCCGAGGCACTAGAATGGTGGCAATTGTGATCATGAAGTATAGTCCAGACAGATGGTGTGCCGAGGCACTAGAATGGTGGCAATTGTGATCATGAAGTATAGTCCAGACAGATGGTGTGCCGAGGCACCAGAATGGTGGCAATTGTGATCATGAAGTATAGTCCAGACAGATGGTGTGCCGAGGCACCAGAATGGTGGCAATTGTGATCATGAAGTATAGTCCAGACAGATGGTGTGCCGAGGCACCAGAATGGTGGCAATTGTGATCATGAAGTATAGTCCAGACAGATGGTGTGCCGAGGCACCAGAATGGTGGCAATTGTGATCATGAAGTATAGTCCAGACAGATGGTGTGCCGAGGCACCAGAATGGTGGCAATTGTGATCATGAAGTATAGTCCAGACAGATGGTGTGCCGAGGCACCAGAATGGTGGCAATTGTGATCATGAAGTATAGTCCAGACAGATGGTGTGCCGAGGCACCAGAATGGTGGCAATTGTGATCATGAAGTATAGTCCAGACAGATGGTGTGCCGAGGCACTAGAATGGTGGCAATTGTGATCATGAAGTATAGTCCAGACAGATGGTGTGCCGAGGCACCAGAATGGTGGCAATTGTGATCATGAAGTATAGTCCAGACAGATGGTGTGCCGAGGCACCAGAATGGTGGCAATTGTGATCATGAAGTATAGTCCAGACAGATGGTGTGCCGAGGCACCAGAATGGTGGCAATTGTGATCATGAAGTATAGTCCAGACAGATGGTGTGCCGAGGGCACCAGAATGGTGGCAATTGTGATCATGAAGTATAGTCCAGACAGATGGTGTGCCGAGGCACCAGAATGGTGGCAATTGTGATCATGAAGTATAGTCCAGACAGATGGTGTGCCGAGGCACCAGAATGGTGGCAATTGTGATCATGAAGTATAGTCCAGACAGATGGTGTGCCGAGGCACCAGAATGGTGGCAATTGTGATCATGAAGTATAGTCCAGACAGATGGTGTGCCGAGGCACCAGAATGGTGGCAATTGTGATCATGAAGTATAGTCCAGACAGATGGTGTGCCGAGGCACCAGAATGGTGGCAATTGTGATCATGAAGTATAGTCCAGACAGATGGTGTGCCGAGGCACTAGAATGGTGGCAATTGTGATCATGAAGTATAGTCCAGACAGATGGTGTGCCGAGGCACCAGAATGGTGGCAATTGTGATCATGAAGTATAGTCCAGACAGATGGTGTGCCGAGGCACCAGAATGGTGGCAATTGTGATCATGAAGTATAGTCCAGACAGATGGTGTGCCGAGGCACCAGAATGGTGGCAATTGTGATCATGAAGTATAGTCCAGACAGATGGTGTGCCGAGGCACCAGAATGGTGGCAATTGTGATCATGAAGTATAGTCCAGACAGATGGTGTGCCGAGGCACCAGAATGGTGGCAATTGTGATCATGAAGTATAGTCCAGACAGATGGTGTGCCGAGGCACCAGAATGGTGGCAATTGTGATCATGAAGTATAGTCCAGACAGATGGTGTGCCGAGGCACCAGAATGGTGGCAATTGTGATCATGAAGTATAGTCCAGACAGATGGTGTGCCGAGGCACCAGAATGGTGGCAATTGTGATCATGAAGTATAGTCCAGAACAGATGGTGTGCCGAGGCACCAGAATGGTGGCAATTGTGATCATGAAGTATAGTCCAGACAGATGGTGTGCCGAGGCACCAGAATTGTGGCAATTGTGATCATGAAGTATAGTCCAGACAGATGGTGTGCCGAGGCACCAGAATGGTGGCAATTGTGATCATGAAGTATAGTCCAGACAGATGGTGTGCCGAGGCACCAGAATGGTGGCAATTGTGATCATGAAGTATAGTCCAGACAGATGGTGTGCCGAGGCACCAGAATGGTGGCAATTGTGATCATGAAGTATAGTCCAGACAGATGGTGTGCCGAGGCACCAGAATGGTGGCAATTGTGATCATGAAGTATAGTCCAGACAGATGGTGTGCCGAGGCACCAGAATGGTGGCAATTGTGATCATGAAGTATAGTCCAGACAGATGGTGTGCCGAGGCACCAGAATGGTGGCAATTGTGATCATGAAGTATAGTCCAGACAGATGGTGTGCCGAGGCACAGAATGGTGGCAATTGTGATCATGAAGTATAGTCCAGACAGATGGTGTGCCGAGGCACTAGAATTGTGGCAATGTGATCATGAAGTATAGTCCAGACAGATGGTGTGCCGAGGAACTAGAATGGTGGCAACTGTGATCATGAAGCTATAGTCCAGACAGATGGTGTGCGAGGCACCAGAATGGTGGCAATTGTGATCATGAAGTATAGTCCACAGACAGATGGTTGCCGAGGCACCAGAATGGTGGCAATTTTGATCATGAAGTATAGTCCAGGACCGATGGTGTGCCGAAGGCACCAGAATGGTGGCAATGTGATCATGAAGTATAGTCCAGACAGATGGTGTGCCGAGGCACTAGAATGGTGGCAATTGTGATCATGAAGTATAGTCCAGACAGATGGTGTGCCGAGGCACCAGAATGGTGGCAATTGTGATCATGAAGTATAGTCCAGACAGATGGTGTGCCGAGGCACCAGAATGGTGGCAATTGTGATCATGAGTATAGTCCAGACAGATGGTGTGCCGAGGCACAGAATGGTGGCAATTGTGATCATGAAGTATAGTCCAAACAGATGGGTGCCGAGGCACTAGAATGGTGGCAATTGTGATCATGAAGTATAGTCCAGACAGATGGTGTGCCGAGGCACCAGAATGGTGGCAATTGTGATCATGAAGTATAGTCCAAACAGATGGTGTGCCGAGGCACCAGAATGGTGGCAATTGTGATCATGAAGTATAGTCCAAACAGATGGTGTGCGAGGCACCAGAATGGTGGCAATTGTGATCATGAAGTATAGTCCAAACAGATGTGTGCCGAGGCACCAGAATGGGGCAATTGTGATCATGAAGTATAGTCCAAACAGATGGTGTGCCGAGGCACCAGAATGGTGGCAATTGTGATCATGAAGTATAGTCCAAACAGATGGTGTGCCGAGGCACCAGAATGGTGGCAATTGTGATCATGAAGTATAGTCCAAACAGATGGTGTGCCGAGGCACCAGAATGGTGGCAATTGTGATCGGTAGTTAGGGAACTTCTTAAGTCTTAACATTCTTTGGCAAACCACCACAATTTATCAACGAACACTATTCCTCATCATCACTATTAATCCACGATCATTATTCCTCAACCACCACTATTCCCTTGCGACCACTATTCCTCCGCGACTACTGTTCATCCGCGACCACTATTCCTCAACCACCACTATTCCTCAACCACCACTATTGCTCAACCACCACTATTCCTCAACCACCACTATTCTTCAACCACCACTATCCATCTGCCACCACTATTCTTCGAAATATAAATAAAGTAGAAGGTTTCTCTGTTAAATGACTGACTGACTGGCACCTTGCTGGCTTGACAGGCGATAGTTTGTTTCATCGTGTTTCGAAAATACATAATAACTACAGCCCATGCTGGTTGACCAGGGCTGGAGTTTACCTCTCCATAGCACAAAAGCTAGGCTGAATTGTAGAGACCATGTGTTTACTCATGCAGCATGATCCCTCTCTCGGCCTGTCTCGTTTACTCCAGAGGAAGGTAACACCAATACATCTAGAACAAGCCGAGCTGTAGAAGCTGCCTGGTCAGCAAAGCAATGCTCTAACTGTCTGCCTATCGGAGGTTAAATGACTAATTTCAAAGTTGACCCCTACTGCTGTTGAGATAAGAATTGTTAGGTCTTTGCATGTTCTAGACCACGATTGCAAGCTTCAGTTGACTGCTACTTTCTTTGCAAGATACACAGACAAATGAATAATAAATGCGATGACAGTTAAACTCCAGCAATGATGCGCATATGTGACAGGACGCATCTATTCAGCAGAACTGATTCCTTCCTTTGGCAGAAATGTGCTGCCACCTAATCTTCTTTGGCAGAGGTGGGAGAATGATGAAGTGTGATGCTCTGTTGTCTTTAATTCGTCGGTAAAGACTGAAACATTCTTGTGTGTGTTGCCTTTCGTGGAGCTACGCGATTGTATTGTGTGTTCATTCGTTGTTTAGTACCAGCTCGTCAGTAATCACCACCTATTCTCCATACTATTCCGGGTGATCTTGTTGTTGTGTTGTCTGGAAATATTCTCGACATATTTCACAATTTCCTTATTGTTTCAGGTTTCAGATTCATCGATGCATACACAGACATGGCTAGAGATCTGGATGAAGAAACCGACTATCTTCTCGTTGACTTTGATCCACAGGTAAGGTTTTATTAGAAGCGTGCACACTCTTAATGCCAGAAAGGTTTTCTTCAATTCACTCTCCAATGCAACATTAGTTTACACAAATCTGGCCTAAAACGGAGATCAAAGCAAGCAATAGATATTCTGCTTAGTTGCAGAGGCAGAAAGGCTAAGACAACCGTAAACCATTTTAAAATCTTTCAAACGCTCCGCTAGGGACATATCTTTTACTTCAAAGAATCCAATGTCGATTGCTGTAGGCAAACAAATGCGCGGGGGGTACTGTAGATCCCAAGGTTGCAGCCGATAAGAGTTTTCGTGTTAAAGTTTGAGCCTACCCGTGATATACGGTATCAAACAGATAGTAAGTGTTTTTCTCCACACAATATGTTTATTGTATAAAAACAAACAAATATACGTCGCACACAGCCTCTTACAATGATAAACTTGATGTTGATTGATGTTATCTTGTGATACAAAGTTATCTGTCAAGCTAAACTTGATGTTGGTTGATTTTATCTTGTGATACACATGCATCTGTCAAGCTGAACTTGATGTTGGTTGATTTTATCTTGTGATACACATGCATCTGTCAAGCTGAACTTGATGTTGGTTGATTTTATCTTGTGATACAAGATTGTATTGCGTTGGTTGTTTACGAAATGCTATGGGTGCCGGTCATTAAGAAAACAATGGCAAACTACTGAACGTAAACTTGCCAAGAAACAACAAACAACGGAAAAAAAAGAATAAAAAGCTAAGCAAGCTGGGTGTGACTGCGGCGTCCTGTAAATGATACGCAAATAACTTTAAACACACACACACACACACACACACACACACACACACACACACACACACACACACACACACACACACACACACACACACAAAGAGAATAGTCTGGCTCGATTTATTCTAGTAATGTTTATAACAATTCCGGCTTTTATATGCATGTTTACATAACTGAGAACTGTCGAATGATAATTAATACCGTAGTGTACATTTTAAACCAAGCATGATGTTTGCTCTATCTTTCTTAATTTTTTGCCATCTGGTACCCTTTCTCCCCAACCTCACTCCTCCAGTTTCTAATCGCGGTTACGCCTTGAATCAAAGCATGTCGGGCTGACTTTCTAGAATAAGTAAACTTTGCCTAACGTCAAAGACATTGATAGATGGCGCCTCAAGGCGAAGCACGTCGCTGGGGATATCGGCGCGAAACCGTAACTGGTACACTCCAGATATCAGGCTGATCTGAAGGAGCAAGGGGCTCAAAATGTCCCAAAAGGACCTCTACAATATCTCATAAAGGTGTTTTTTTTTAATGACAAAGGAATGGATTTTGCTTCTTCTCCATTCTGTTATAACTTTGCTTTCGTTTACATTTTTTTTTTGGGGGGGGGGGGGGGGGGGGAATTGTTTGAACATTTAAATTTTAGAGTTTATATTCAGAACCATAGTGAAAGAGCATATATCTGTGAGCACAATGTATGTTATTTGAAATCTGACGAAGGTTAACAATACATCAAATGGTGAAAAAAGAACAATAGCGACACAAACAACAGCAATAATTGTGTGCAGTTCTGGAAATGGTTTTATGGCTACTTAGTTGAGCCATGCCATAAGAAGGGGAAATCTGAAGTACACCGCCACAACGGGAAAGTTGAAGGCGATGAGAAGCAGTGGAAAACCACACAGAGAAGATGATGGGCAGTTTGACATTGTGGTATGGAGGAACATCAGCATCAGAAATGATTGGCAGCACACGAAACAGAGGGCAGTGGACAGACATGATCACCAACGCTACACGGCATGGACTAAAAGAAGAAGATGAGAAAACAAAGAGCAGACACACTGAGTCGCGGTTGAGCTCAGTAATCAAGCTGGAACACACTTCCTACTAGCAAATAGGAAAGATTAATGTTACGAAGAAACGTGAGCAGCATGTCGTTTCACAGATCTGGAAATATGAGTACAAGTCCCAGTGTGTATGAGGATGCTACGTATCAAATACAGTGGAGAATAAACATGTATTCGAATTACCCTCAAGAAATTTTCTTTTAAATGTACCTAGATTTCCCGAGGCTTAAAATAGGTACCAGCGTAAATCAATGGAAATAAAAGCGGCCGACATGTTACTGATCACATCTCAAGTGTTATGATTGGTCTATAAAAAATATAGGGTTAATAGCAACGATTACTGCAATACATTCAGGCCGTAGCAATTGAGCATCTAAGACCGGAGTTATGCAAACAGAAAGACTCCGTAGTGACTTTGCGATTACCGTTTGGGTACATTCAACCCAATCGAACAGTATCAGTGACTGTGTGTGTTATGTAATAAAGCCAAAATATGATTCCTCTATGCACTTTATATGATATATAACTCTGCAGTATGCACCTGACGAGATGCAAAGTAATTTGCCAGGCGATAAATTGTGCAGCCTATTGTTTGTTTCTTATGTGTTGAACACCATACTCCCAACACGTTTTATGGCTTGGAAAAGAGTCTGTTACTGTTTTCATTTACAGAAGGTTTATTTTGTAGGTTCGCCACTCCAGGCTTCAGTCACAAGTCATCGACATTAAACCACAACTAAATCTGGAAGACGTCGAAGGTCAACAGGATCCCTTCTCTAGGATCATGACAGACAGCATTATCAGAAACAGCAGCAGCAGCAACAGCAGCAGCAACAGGACAGATTGCGGACCTATGAAACCCCTAGGCAGCAATAATTATTACACCTTTAACAGTTATAAAGTTAGTCATAACAGTCTGAACAATCAATTCGTTTCCAACACCCCCTTGATAACATCAACAACTCCTTCATTTTTTACATCTTCACCATCATCACTTCAAATGACAACAGCCATGAATACTTCCACATTCGCATCAGGTACTAAATCTACCCTGGCGCCAAGAAATAACACCCTGGTTTCAGAAATTGAAAGCAACGGTAACAGTTGTGTGCCCAACTTTGACTTTCTTACTGACTCCGATGTTGCATTGACGGGGTTCTGCTCGTCAGAAACCAACCCGCTGTACACTGATCTGGACAGCCAGCAGGGGTCGATGAGTTATGACTACCAGTCGGTGCCAGGACAGAGTAAGTCAGGGGTGATCTTGGAGGAAACAAAGAGGCTGGAAGAAGCGGCTATTCTGATGATGGACACAATCTACAAGGACTGCAGCAATCTGAAGGTGCCTTACGGTAAGTTGTATTTTGTTTATTTGAGTAATGCTTTGATGACGTCGCGTGGCTGAATGGTTAAAACAGCTCGCTTTTAAAATTCCGGTCAGATGATTGATGGGTAGCGAGTTTTCCCCCTGCACCAGTCTTCAACATTCGACTTAAACATTGCCTTCTCGTACTTGACTATGGGACGTAAGTTACAAGTACTTCAGAACTTGGAGTGGGCCCAAACGCAAAATTCAGTCCAACGTGAACTACTTTGGAGTTCTCAGCGAGCGAACACACAAAAATAGTTTGTTAATTTCCTCGTTCTGCCGTCTTACGCTTTATGTTATTGAAAAAAGAATTAATGTAATATGTGCCAAAGGGTTCCATAATCGAAAGCATACCGCAACAAGCAATGACGTACAGACCAAATGGAACTCGAAAAAGAGGCCGACCATGAACAGAGGGAAATAATAGGAGTCTATGGGAATCTCGATACATGAAGCTCATAAACGGGCACTCTCCCGCTGTTTATGCTTCACATCGACACCACAAGGTACACGAGGAACAAACTGAGATGAGATGAGATGAGATTAGATGAGATGAGATGAGATGATCAAAATATTAGGATGTGCCTTTGGGTATCAAAACGTTAGTTTGATGATTTGGATATCAGTATGTTGGCTTAATCGCTTGAATGTCAGAATGTTGGCTTTATAGCTTAAATATGAGAATATGTCATTGTTGTTGATATGTAGGGTTGTACAACTTTAGTAGTTACACGGCATTGTTGGTGATATATAGGGTTGTTTAAATGTAGGAGTTAACATTGCATATAGATTACTCCAAGTGAAGATTTGTTACATGTTTTTTTATTTTATTTGCGTGTCTCGTATAATTAAAAGACCAGCTACAGTCTGCCTCTTCCTTGTATTCTCGTGTTGTTGTTCTTCTTCCACCTCTTCTTCTTCTTACACTTCTTCTTCTGCTGCCGCTGCCCACCCCCCCCCCCCCCCCCCCCATCTTTTTCTTTCTTCCTCTACTTCTTCTTTTTCTCCTCCTCTTCCTTTCCCCTTTTCTTTGCTTCTTATTCTAAGATTCTGCGTTCAAAATGCAATTTCTCTCTCTCTCTCTCTCTCTCTCTCTCTCTCTCTCTCTCTCTCTCTCTCTCTCTCTCTCTCTCTCTCTCTCTCTCTCTCTCTCTCCAACTAACTTGCGGTTGCACCGATAGCAGCATTAAGAAAATAACAATCATTAATAATATTTCTATTTCAATATCCCTTGTTAAAGATAAGTTTGGAGGCTATCTATACAAATACATAACTGCGATATATCGTTAGGAATCGCTCTTATTAACTGTACATGGTTAAAATGTATGACTGTGGTTTTTGCAGACCCAATGATGTGGACACCGGAGCACGTAAGGAAATGGGTGGCCTGGGTTTGTCACAGGAACGGCGTTCCTGATGTCTCAGCCCACTTGTCCAACTCGGATGGCCCCGCACTCTGCTCGATGAGTCCAGAATACTTCTACTTTATGTGCGGCGACTCGGGCATTAAACTCTCCAATGAACTGGAACTGTGGAAAGCAGGTAACAAGAGTGGTCTTTGAGAAGAAACCCAAACTTTCTTTCGTCCTTTGAATGTTGTTTGTCCGTCGGCTTCGTCCATCTGTCTGCCTGTGTGTGTGTGTGTGTGTACGTGTGTGTGTGTGTGTGTATGTGTGTTTGTGTGTGTTTGTGTGCGCGTGTCTGTCTGTCTGTCTGTCTGTCTCGAATGTTTATGGGAACTCGATTTCCTTTAAAAACACAACATTAAAAGACACTTGTCTGTCTCACAAAATATTATTATGCACATTTATATTTAAAACAAAAACATTACAAATAAAATAACAAAATAGCTTAGAATACAAGCCAGTGGATAGAAACTATTGCAGTCCTGTATCACAGAGATCACAAAAATAAAATAATGGCGGTAAGTGATTTTGTAGCGAGACAACCCGTTTACGCAGCGATCATTCTTTAGATTCCGACGTTGGTGACGTTTCTTATCACAGAAACAGTTGTAAAAATTTCGTTTTGTAGGTCTGCCAAATTTCATAGTCACATACCTTTCAGACGATTTATACCGGGCATTTTCTTTTTCGGAATACACCGGTAATGTCAATATTGACTTATGTGAAGTTCAAAAGCTCATATCATTGGATGTTTTCTCTGTCAGAGAAAAAGTGAAGGTCGTAAACTCGACGGTTTTCAAAGTGTTATTATCTCGTAACCGAAGTGTACACTATACATGTTTGTTGCGCCACATCACATTTCTACAACTTAGAAATACGTGGAAGTAAATTAAACACGGCCTTAACAGTGCTGAATTGATAACTTAGAACACCGTACAATATAATCCCGAATCATTCACAAAGTATAAAACAGTACACATAGGAAATAATTGACATAGAACAGGAACTTAAACAAATTTACAGCACTTCCTATTTCATTTTCTTTATTCTACAGCAGTGATATTTTTTTTTAAATGTGAAATCTTGGTCATTAGTTTTCACTGATTTTTGTTCTCTCTCTCTCTCTCTCTCTCTCTCTCTCTCTCTCTCTCTCTCTCTCTCTCTCTCTCTCTCTCTCTCTCTCTCTCTCTCTCTCTCTCTCTCTCTCTATATATATATATATATATATATATATATATATATATATATATATATATATATATATATATATATATATATATATATATAAAATCTTGGTAATTAGTTTTCACTGCTAAATATGTGAATGTATTGACTTGGGTAAGAATGTTTATTTCTATAATACGACATGAGGGGAGTAGGTTCGGTCTTTGATTTGGGGACGTAAATTACAAGTACCGCAGAAGGGACACTGGTTATAGGGAAAGCTAATCCACACGCAAAATGAGTTCAGTGCACGTACTAGTAGTAGCACTAGTGTATGGACTACGCTCGAGTTCAAACGAAAGAACGAAACAAAAAATCACACGATTTTGCTTTGATTGCCTTTGATAAAACCATTGTATTAGATTTCTCCAAGTTCAAGAAAAGTTCTTTTTTTGTTTTTGTTTATAAACTTACGTAGATAATTTAGCGCATTTGTTTAGTTCAAATAATACGTTAACCCTTATTTTTTAAATTGCTGATGCGTAGATATCTGTTGGAAACAGGAGTGGGTTGTTAAGATGGCAGAATTAGGTCACCTATTAAATTTTATCTCGAATCCCTATCGCTGCAAGTTAGGTGTCTGCTCAGATGTAACAACCTCACACAGAGCTACTTATCCCGAAGGCAAAGGCAACCTGGCCTTGTCGGTTCAAACAGTCAGATTTCTCGCCATTTACAGGTGGTGTTTGGGCGTGCATAAATTACATTAAATAATAATTTTAAAAAACTATTTCACAGTCTATATATTCTTGAAATGTTAATAGAAATATAATGTAAAAAAATAAATAAATAAATAAACAAAAACAGTAGGCAACTTTCACGTTTTAGAGCGTAATATAAGAAATTGTAGAAATGTTAACAGTAAAACTGAAACAGTGCATGGCTGCATCCCTTCTACACTAACTAAATCACTACACGTTGGCCAGGGCCATTCATTATACAGCAGATCTTTTACAGATCGTCATTGTCATCTTGGAGTGTCTAAAAGCCGCTCCATCTCTTGCCATATCTCTCTCCTCATACACCCTAACTCCCAGGGTGTCTGCCATGTCTTGTGTTCCTCTTGCCATGTCTCTCTCCTCATGCACCCTAACTCCCAGGGTGTCTGTCTGCCATGTCTTGTGTTCCTCTTGCCATGTCTCTCTCATCATGCACCCTAACTCCCAGGGTGTCTGTCTGCCATGTCTTGTGTTCCTCTTGCCATGTCTCTCTCATCATGCACCCTAACTCCCAGGGTGTCTGTCTTCCATGTCTTGTGTTCCTCTTGCCATGTCTCTCTCATCATGCACCCTAACGCCCAAGGTGTCTGTCTGTCTGCCATGTCTTGTGTTCCTCTTGCCATATCTCTCTCCTCATGCACCCTAACGCCCAGGGTGTCTGTCTGCCATGTCTTGTGTTCCTCTTGCCATGTCTCTCTCCTCATGCACCCTAACGCCCAGGGTGTCTGCCATGTCTTGTGTTCCTCTTGCCATGTCTCTCTCCTCATGCACCCTAACTCCCAGAGTGTCTGTCTGCCATGTCTTGTGTTCCTCTTGCCATGTCTCTCTCCTCATGCACCCTAACTCCCAGAGTGTCTGTCTGACATGTCTTGTGTTCCTCTTGCCATGTCTCTCTCCTCATGCACCCTAACTCCCAGGGTGTCTGTCTTCCATGTCTTGTGTTCCTCTTGCCATGTCTCTCTCATCATGCACCCTAACGCCCAAGGTGTCTGTCTGTCTGCCATGTCTTGTGTTCCTCTTGCCATATCTCTCTCCTCATGCACCCTAACGCCCAGGGTGTCTGTCTGCCATGTCTTGTGTCCCTCTTGCTATGTCTCTCTCCTCATGCACCCTAACTCCCAGGGTGTCTGCCATGTCTTGTGTTCCTCTTGCCATGTCTCTCTCATCATGCACCCTAACTCCCAGAGTGTCTGTCTGCCATGTCTTGTGTTCCTCCTCGTGCTGGTCCACCACCGCCTCTGCTCCCAGACACCATGCCTGCCTTCACTGTTCTCCACAAGACACTGTGACATGTAACATGGTCAGACTAACACAGTCTCCGAGATATGACACTGTTTATGCGTCAGTTTTCTTTGATGTTCAGATCTTGCAGAATATCAGTATTTTTCTTTCTCTTGTTTCACGTCCTTGCTTTGTTAAAAACTCCCAATTTAAAGCACTTGACTAATTTGCAAGACACTTCGCTCCACATTTTTTGGTCAAATATCTGAGAAGCAAGATGCTGTGAAAGAATAGAATGCAGTTCGTTTTGTATTGAGTGAGTTAAAAAACAATTATTGCACCTAACCACTTTAAGCAGCAAAGAATTTGAATAATTAATACCGAAAGTCACATTTGACATGGTTCATATCACACACGCATGCCACAGTGCACATAAAAGCGTCCATGTACATTAATTGTGAATACAAACACAACTTTAGCTTCGTTGATTCAATCTGCACATATATCAACAGCAGGTAATTTTGTAGCACGATTGTTAACGGTTGTTTGTTTGATCGTAGTTTTTGTCCAAAGAACCTTTACGCGCAATTTAATACAGTTAATTATGTGTCGTGATGGCCCTTTCCAGTCAATATATAGAAATTATAATTTGTTTGTTTCCAGCAAACACCTGTTTCTCCAACCAAAGCTACGTGACCGGTGGAAACGACCAGGCAATCTTTCAAACGCAACCATTGCATATGGCAAACTCCCAGAATTTCAACCTGGCAAAGTGCGCTTCTCCGGCTCTGAGTTCTTGCAGCAGTAACCACGACAGCAACACCAGCAGCATCTCCACCCACTCGGATCCCAGCGACGATGAAAGTGGATCTGGTAAGTTGTCTTGCAATGTTTATGGCAATTATTTGTATTATTAAAGTGGTCTTAGTTTTTCTACGAGCAGTATGAAAATCCCCTGCCGGCTTGCTAGGCCAGTCGCAGGTTTAGGGAAAAAATCTGACCAAGGGGAGTACATCCTCCCCCCTCTCCCTCCTCCCCCCCCTCCCGGAGAGCCAGAGCCCCGTTGGCCCATGACCTCGTGATCATGATTTCCCCGTCTACACCACGTGGAGTTGGGGTTGACTTGTGTAGTCTGCAGGTCATCGGCAGGCTACTAACTTTCACTTCTCACCCCTCTTGGGAGAGGCTAGCCGATCCTAACCCTGTTGGCTGCAGGGCCAGGCGCAGTCCAAAAACACAATCTTCCTACCAACTCCATGCTACCAATGCCAAACCTGGACAATGACAGAAAAAGAGAAAAGAAAAATCCCAACAACGAAAATGAGATTCCCGAGACGAATACTCAGTGTGTCAAGAAGAGAGAAAATCAGAAATGAAGAAATCTGGACTAAAATTGGGGATTTAGCAGCGCTGGATTTTATTAGAAGGCAGCAAGTCAAATGGCTTGGCCATGCAACTAGGTTACCAACTAACAGTATACCACAACATGCATTGATGTACAGACCAGATGGAAGCAGAGGAAGAGGCCGACAACATAGACAGAGGAAATAGCGGTGTCCACAGGAATCTCGCCACTGTTTATACTTCACCTCGACACCCCAGGTACAAGAGGAACAAAATGAGATGAGATTAAAATAGTCCCATGATAGATAGTTACGTCCAGAAAATGGCATAATGAGATGGGTAACCATCTCCTTGCATCATTGACGTTCCTCTAGAGACAATTTCCAGAATGATCTGTCAATTGAATGCTACCCATGGTTTGAGACTGGGTATACTACAGAGTCCTACTGATTATTTAAAAAAAAAAAAAAACCTACCACTTCTACTTCTGGGGACTGAAGCCAGACCCTGGACAGTCAAGTGCCCTAACCACTATGTCGCAGTGTCCTTCCATTTGTAACACGAACAGTTTGTGTTTGTGACTTCTGTAAACCCGAGTTTACTCAATCACAAGAATGCCAAACATACCAGAACTGTCTGTCAAAATGGGCAATACACATGTTCTCACAGAAACAAGGAAACAAAGAACACTTCTTCTGGTGTGAGTTAGCCAGTTCTCTTGGTGAGTTAACATCTTTCAAGATGTCTTTATTGTTCTTTCTATCCATCCACTGTGTTCTCCAACATATGTAACACATAATAATTATATGTTACTGCTTCTTAGCGAAGGGAGTTACAGACGCAGTTTATAGCCCTGCATATCGCGTTCGAAACATAGCTGCGTTGGATTTTTATGAAATGCTATGGGATGCCGGTCGTTCAGAAAGCAGTTGGAAACTACTGAACGTAAACTTGCCCAGGAATCACGAACAACCAAAAAATGCTGGAGTTGACTGATAAGTCCGTAAAGAATATGCAACTAACTAACAAGTGGGAGATATTAATCAAAGAACATTATTACATTGAAGGCAAATTAATTAATAAAATGAAATAACATAAACTTAGAACAGAACTTACATTTTTAAAATTATAAATGTATTGATTTTATTGTTTCTTTCTTCTTCAGTATTTCATATGCCACACAGTTCAACATTAGACAGATTTAGCGAAGACAATGGATACAGCAAAATCTTAAACAAAATCCCTGCCGGCCGAGGTCACAAACAAACGATCCACCTGTGGCAATTTCTCAAAGAACTGCTGGTCTCCAAGGACGTCAACTACAGCGACTGCATCCGCTGGCTGGACCGCAAAGCTGGGGTCTTTAAAATTGAGGATTCAAAGAAAGTTGCGACACTGTGGGGGGCAAGGAAGAATCGCCCTCTTATGAATTACGATAAATTAAGCCGATCAGTGCGACAGTACTACAAGAAAGGAATTATTAAGAAAACGGAGCAGTCTAAACGACTTGTTTATCAGTTCTGTCCTGGGTACATGTAAACATTATCACATAGGAGCAGGAAGAAATATAGGGAAATTTTGATTCCATTACAATAATAGATTAATATATTAACAGGCATTACTTCCACTTCTCAAGTAGGCAATTAAAACCTAGGCATGAGAGAAGCAGATATCAGATGACACGCTAGGCCTAAAGAAATGATGACGTACATTTCTTACTTCAGTAGCACAATCACTGTACTTATTGTGTCTATAATCAATTTTACTGTTGTCTCTTCTATCAACTTCATTACCTTCTATTCTTCCACTCTCAGTTGTAATGAATGCCTGTACATTTAGTAATTTACATGTAAGTATAGGTCAATGACCTGGTTTCATGCCTTGCGGCATATTCGGTATATGGCGCTAACTCCATAATTGTATAGAGAAATGGGCACTCCATGGTTGGTGTGGTACATATCATGCTGGCCGCCTTTATTTCCCACAACATTTCCATGTACCCAGTTTACGTTGGGTCACCTGGGAGCCAGGTCAACTTACATTCAGTCATACATATAAATTAGCCCACTGTCTATAACATAACTGCTGATGTCTACCATACTGTAGACATAATTAGGAATGAACCCGCAGCATAAAGACATACATTAAGAACCTACTATATATAGACACATATTCCAAGTAGTTCAGTGTATTAAGCCATATATATATATATATATATATATATATATATATATATATATATATATATATATATATATATATATATATATATATATATAGTTACAGTGCATTGTTGCCCAGAGATGTGAGGGCATTGTACTCCTCATTGACTTGATGTTCCGTGCCTCAGGTCATTCTGTCTTTCAGCCGAATGCCACAAATGGATCTTACTTTTGAAAAGGTCCTGTAAATATGCAAGGTCAGCCAATATTTGTGCCTTTGTAATTGAGTATGTGGGTGATTGCTGTTTGTGTATAAAAACATGGTGCTATTATGGCTTCAACTGACTAGCTATACAGCAATCTATGATGTTTAATCTGTATTTAATCATTGTGTTGTTGCCACAGTACTCAAAGTGAGCCTCACTGTTAAATACAGCAGAGTTCTTTTGCACTATGTTCATACCATTCACTTGATATTTACTGTTTCTTAACTTTGACTACAGTTATTATATCCCTTGATTTTGATCATTTGAGTTATGATTCTTGATTTGAAACAATTTTTATTGTGTCCCTTAGTTGTGATAGTATGAGTTATGATTCTTAACTTTGGAAATAGTTATTATGTCCCTTCGTTTTGATACCATGAGTTACGATTCTTGACTCTGATTATTGTTTTTTTTTTTTTTTAAATTCACATATCCTTTACAGGACATCGCTTTCAACAGCAGCATCTTTCAGCTGTCTGTTGATTTCTTGGCAAGATTACGCTCAGTAGTTTGCCATTGCTTTCTGAGCGGCCGGCTCAGTTATCCCGCAAGTCACCAGCGGGGGTAGAACCGCTTCCAGTTCTCGCCCGCCACGAGACTCTGCGTGATAAACGGGATTACAGAGAAAGTGGTGTAACCCCTCGGCCAGAGAGACCGGCTGATTATTGTTACTACATGTATATCCCTAGCTTTTGATAATTTGAGTTATGATTCTTGATTTGAAAAAAAAGTTATTATGTCCCTTATTTGTGATAGTATGAGTTATGATTCTTCACTTTGAAAAATAATTATTATGTCCCTGGGGTTTTGATAATATGAGTTATGGTTGTTGACTTCGAAAATTGTTGGTTCATACCAACTATTACTTATCTATGCTCTCATATCAATTTCTACCTAATTATGTTCATGTCCCAACTTCTACCTGTATTAATGTCCCAAAAACTGCCCAACTAATTTCAAGTTTCATCCATTGCCTGTGTATATTTTTCAATGTTTTACTAGCACAGCTGCTGGACAGCTGATATTGCTGCATTTTGTCATAACAGTGTTTTACTGGTATTAATTATACACCGCAGATATTTATTTAGTTGCTTTATAATATATACATGCATACAATATACGAGAAGGCTTCAAATGAAAACCTTAAAAGAGTTATAGAAATTGCAATAACCATGCTATTGTCCTGTAACCTGTCACTATTGTTAGTAAGGATGTAAAGAGAGTTAAGCATGTGGCATCACGGTGCAGAAGAACACGGTGACGTCGTAAGGATAGTTTAAAGATGGCCTCCTCATATTTGACATGCACCATCTGTTTTTCTTATCGGTGAAGGGGTGAAACCTATAGAAAGTCATCAACGAATGAAGGTCCGGTATGATGATGCTTGCCTGTCAGTTTATGAGTGGAGCAGACAGTTTCGAAACGGTGTGACTTCTGTGAATGACTTTTTGGTCTGATGAAGAGTGCATGAGCGGTTACACACGTGACCAAGATAATTTTCTTCTTCAGTAATCCAAGCACTTTATCAGTGTTGGAGGATTTGCATTTAACGCAGTGGTGACAATATTGAAAAAAATAATAGATTTATTCTTTACTTTTTTCAGAATATATTCATGAGGAAAAAAAAAACATTTAAAGTTGTAACTTGGAGCCACCTCGCGCATGCATTCATATATTCTTCCATTCCTTCATGTTGTTTCTTCATTTATACCGGCTGTTGAGGTATAGCCAAGCCTCATGTCACTTTGACATGGTTTACGCACAAACCAACCCGACTTGTAAGACCCAGGCAAGTGGGACACTACAGGGGTCATTTACCTGCACATTCCCTGTATAATAAGGCTACAGTGACGCAGTTTTTAGTTCACTTGTCCGGTGGACTGCGTTAAAATCTCCCTCACAGTGTTTATCTCTCGATAAACGTTTGGGTCTGGGGTAAATCCAGCTTGTAAAATGCGTACCAGTAAATGCTCTGAGATATAAGACAGCAGACCAGGTACTGACCCCACGAACAATTGAGTGCCATCTGGTCAAGTCAGGAAGTCGCCTGACATTATAACCATTATAATTGATGACATAAAAATTATGTCCATTAGCTTTCACCTTTTAATTCCATGTATACATTAATATGTACGTATTACATATATAATATGATTGGCTATCGTTACTGATGCTGTGATGGCATAGTGGATAGGATGCTACCCTGCCAAGACATCGGTCTGGGTCCAATCTGCGGCAGCGGCCTGATTCTATGTTTAGACCACTACTTCTCCGGGGTTGCACAAGCCTCATAAAATGGGTACCAGACGATTTTAGGAATTCTCTGGTAAATTTCTGGAAAGGAAAAGCAGCGAAGAACAGAGCGGGGCACCTCATGTCATTTATACCATATCCATAAATATGTGGAGCCTAGCAATCCACATACAAATAGCAGTTTCTGCTAAGTGGCTACTTTCACTTTGACCTATTTTCATTGGAGAAAACAAAAGTCAGCATGAAATCATGCTCCAAGTATTGCTGCAATGTCTGCCACAAGTTTGTATTTCACTGAATAAATACCGGTGATGTTGTCTTGTCAATTTTTACTTTTTGCTTACACAAAGTCATTTTAAAAACTGACCAAATTGTTTACATTGTTCAAGTTGAGGCCTTATGTTTTACAGTGTGATTATCCATCGAATTACATGTTTGTTTTTTACTTTTAACTCACGGAAGAGTGCCCCTGTGATTGGTGAATGATGGCATTTTATGTTTCTCTGTGTTTGGTAAATGATGTTATTCTATTTATATGTGATTTGTGAATGATTTTATTCTATTTTTCTATGTTTAGTAATAATGATGTTTTAATTTGTCTGTATTTCATGAATGATTTTATTATATTTCTCTGTGTTTGGTAAATGATGTTACTCTGTTTCTCTGTGTGTGGTAAATGGTGTTGTTCTATTTCTCTATGTGTGGTAAATGGTGTTGTTCTATTTCTCCCTATTGGGTACAAGATGTTAGTCTATTTCTCAGTGTTTTTATTCGGTGAATGCTGTTGTTGGATCTTTGAGCATTCATAAAATGCTACATGTGATTGATCAGTTATTGGACACGTGTCATGGGACATGCTCACATAAATATTGCAAACATATTACCACCATTAACAAACCAGTTTGCTGAAACATGTCGGCCACAGTATCTGCCACTGTACAATGTCAGGGACGATAGGAAACATGGCCTCATGTACAGTCTCCATAGAGTTGTGGTGGCGTTAGGAAACATGGCCCCAAGTACAGTTTCCATAGAGTTGTGGTTGGCGTTAGGAAACATGGCCTCAAGTAGAAGCCTCCTATGGAAGTTGTGGTTGTGCAGTGGCTAGGTCACTTGGAGGCGGTCCTGATGTGCATGTGTTTGAATTTCCATCGAGCGGTGAAATCGTACACCTATTTATGCAACACTTTAGGCGAAGATGGGGGAACAAGTATCGATATTAAAATAATAATACGCAAGATAAGAGAAGCTTTCATAGCAGCAGACATTAAAAAAAAAAAATCAGTTGCGTATCCTTTACATGACGTCGCAATCAACCCCAACATGCTTTGGCTGTTTGTGGTCTCTTCGCAAGTTTACATTCAGTAGTTTGCCATTGATTTCTGAACAACCGACACCCATACCATTTTATTAAAAATCGAACGCAAGGCGATCAACTAGACATTTGTGGAAGATAATGATTGATATGTTGAGGAACTTTATATGGACAATCTTTATCATCGTTGCTATGTTCATGACTATCTGTTGAAACTGCATGCTGGACATGCAGCCATTTTTTTACATTGTTGCTTCCGAGTGTATTATCATATGTGCCTTTAAATAAAAGATAATTTATTTCAACATGAGTTTTGATGCATGTGTTTTGTGTGTTTCTGTTGTACGTGTTTATGTGAGAACTGTCTGTTTGGTTTAAACATTTCAAATATAAACAAGGTTGTGTCAAATGCAGCAGATTGTTCATTCATTGTTTGACATCTGAGGTAGTGTGTGAATCTGTAGGGCAGTGAGTCATGGAGAGGGAATGAACAAATTAGGAACAGACTGGAAGCAACGGAGATGTGGTTCCTGAGACGAATGCGGCGAATACCTTGGACTGCCAGAGCAACTAACAATGATTGAATGGAAGAGGCTAATAAAAGCAGAACAGAACATACAGCTGTAAGAACGAGAAAAACAGCATTCTTTGGTTATGTAATAAGAAGGGAAAGGTCAGCATGGTCACTCTTAAACTTCCGGTGCGTTGATGGCATGTTAGGAGGAGGGGGGGGGGGGGGGGGTTCACCTCCTACACTGGTCAATTGGACTTAAATATTGACATCTCTTTCATAAAGCAATGGCAAACTACTGAACATAAAATTGCTTAGAAGTGAGGACTTTGCACCTCGTTTTCGTATCTTCGGCTTGTTAAGGTCTATGTTTTGGCGGGATGTTTAAAAATAAGTCTGGTCTACTATGGGGTGCAGGGGGATTAGAGGTGAGGGGTCATTCGTGTAGCTTGTTCGTCTGCCGAGTAGTGACCATAAATTTGGGTTACGGTTTACAGATCGTGAAATGAAAACCGTAAAGTAAAGATGGCAGTTATTATTGGTTGTAGTGGGTATGGCTTAGTGTCATTCATTGTTAAGTGGTAGGTTAGTAGAGGAAAGGCTAGATAAGAGCTTCCGATCGTTGTTAAGGGGTGGGCGAGAGGCGGAGTGGCTAGATAAATACGCCTGTTCCTTGTTGAGACGGAGGAGTTGCTAATTAAAGGCTCCCATTCGTTGATAAATGCTGGGTTAGTGAACGAAAGGCTAGATAAGTGCTTCCAATCTTTGTTAAGAGGTGGATGAGTGGCGCAGTGACTAGATAAATACATTCGTTCGTTGTTAGGAGAGAGGAGCGGCTGGCCGAGAGGCTAGAACGCCGGACTCTCATTCGGGAGGCCCGGGTTCGATCCCTCGGTAAGGTGTCGGATTTTTCTCTGTCGGGGGCAAAAAGAAAATCGTAACCTGCACAGTTCGCGGCGACTGCACTAGCCAGGCGGCCTTTATTCCTCAGGCTCAACGACCCCTCTGCCATACACCGCAAGGTACTATATTGGCAGTAAATGACAGTTGTTAGGAGACGGAGAAATGGCTAGATAAAGGCTTCCATTCGTTGTTAAGGGGTGGGTGAGTGGTGGTGTGGCTAGATAAGCGCTTTCGATCGTTGTTAAGGGGTGGACGAGTGGCTAGTTGGTGTGTGAGGTGAAGGAAAATCACGTATAGTTAACTTTCTTGTCAAGTATTCGTTATGGTAGCGAGTCTAGTCACTGAACAAAGTATGTCCTAATAGTGTTACGCTATCTCTAGTCACAATATGAAGAGGGGTATTGGAAAGGCAACTGGAAGGATCTTTTGTACGTAGAAGCCTAGCTAGAGGGAGGGAAATGTCACAGGTAACCTATTATTCGAGACTAGACACTATCGTGGTTGTGAAATGACAATGGGACATAGAAGCGGACAACGTAAAAAATGATATTGTTAGGTAGACAGCATTTATATTGGTGAGAGATGTTACAACGGAAGTTGATGTAGTAGTCTATGAGGAATAGGAATTTGCACATATCAACCTTGTGAAATGGATGTGTGATAACGAACAACTCATTGATAGCGAAAATATCACATGTTGTACAGCCTACTGTTTTGGTATACATGTTGTTAACCGATATGGATTTTTCATTGGAGGTACAATGGAAGTTTGAAGATAGAGTGTCATGGAAAAGGCGTGAAGCTATGTATAAAGCACAGAGACACTTTGTGACAGAAAGAAATCAAGAGTGTAGAGAGATGTCCAAGCAGTCTGTAGAAGTGCTTCTTTAGCAGATACTCTTGAATGGTAAGTTGAATCCTTTGGTAATGTAAAACGTAAAAAAAAATGTGATGACGTTGATAATTATGTACGTGGACAGTGTCCATTCAGAAAAACCAAAGAGAGCCTTAGCATAACTATAAAAGAGACACAACAGACCTTTAAGTACCAGAATCGAAGAAAGTATGGAAGGATTGCCTGATGAATTTGATGATGTGAAATGCGATCTCTGCCATTATACTTTTTTTTCTTAATGACAGCTTAGAAAGCGTTACACGAGTATGTGGGTGATACCATGCGCTAGTACAGATAACGAAACAGAACGTGCATCAGTCACCTTTGATGAGAGGGTAAGGCGAAGGTTATACAGTTGATAATACCTGCTCATGAAGACAGAAAATGACGTTACGCCAACGTGAAACTGGACATCCATAATTAATATTTACAACGTAGACCAGAAACAAGTGAGACAATATTACCTTGTAAAGAAAACGGATGTCACGCCTGCATATACTACATGTACACGTGTAGCCCAAAGGCTGAGAGTCACTCAAACACACCATGACAATACGACAGTTGAAGACCCTGGAAAGTTTCAGTTAAAATTTATTACTGGATAAGAAATATGTTATCTGTCAGTTGTAATTAAGAAAAGTTATGATAATAATAATAATGCAGACTATGGCAAAGACAACATGACAGATATTATGAGCATGAAGATTGAAGATGTGAAATTGGGAAAATGTTGATGCTCGAGAAAAGTAAAATACATTCTGTTGAAAGTATGGTCGAGTGGACGTCTTTATTGGAAATAAGAAGGTTATATTTGGATGTGTTGGTTTTCATTTGTTGTTGTCAGTATGTTTTCTCAATGTCTTGTTTGTTAGTTGTTGTTGTTGTTGTTGTTTTTTTTTTTTTTGTAATGTAAAACGGGAAAAGTGATGGCTTGTAATTATGTACTGCGAATTGTCTTTTCTTATAAAAATTCAAAAGAGTCTAGACACACTTGCAGATGGAAGATCCGCTGAAAACTGATACCTATGAATGACGACATGAACTTACCAAAACTGTTGACGAATTGTTGTTGGGGGTATTCTGTGATCGAGAGAGAGAGAGAGAGAGAGAGAGAGAGAGAGAGAGAGAGAGAGAGAGAGAGAGAGAGAGAGAGAGAGAGAGAGAGAGAGAGAGACTTAATGTTCGCCCTGTTGGATGGGTGTTTTCGTCTCTTGTAGTTTGTGCAGAGCTGATTGGTTCCTTGGGAGCCTTTCTCTTACTCACAGATAATGCTGATGATGTCGTTCTTGTAGATAGTGGTTTTGTGTGTTTGCTTTTCAATGTGATGTAGTATGATGTCTTTTCTCGACCGATGGCAGATTTAAGAAGCTGTCTCTTGTTCATTTAACGTGCTTGGTGAGAGTATTATCCCCATTTGAATAATTTACGACAAGTTGCACACAAGTGACTCTCCGATGTTTGACTACTAGACATCTTTTTATTTGTAGGCACGTTAGCTAGCAGTATAATAATGATACAAGCAACAGTCGACTAAACACAAATTCACAGCCAGACGCTGATTATGGCGTTGCCAATTAGTAGTTCCAACTACTCACCAAAGGCAGATAATTCGATATTGGTTAGTTTAGTATGTCAAATAGTCAAACAATATGATGTGCTGTTCACGAGTCTAGTAAACACTAGCAAACCAGAATACGCTTTCGCAGTTGTTGTTTCATTCACTGATGAACTCTTTGCCGATATTGTCATTAACTATGGCTGAATAATGTTGTTGCTTACACTTGGGAAGTGTCTGGGTAAGAATCTGGTTAATAATTATTGCTTTGCAGATACGAATGTCCAAGAACTGGATAAGAAATTCGCTAAATTTGTAGGCACATATATGGCTGAGAAACTAATTCCGTGGATACTGCGACAGCAAGGTGGCTGGCATAATTTATATACTTGGATGCAATGAACAGTTGAATAAACAACCGAAGCCTCAGTGTTTCATGTTCTTGTGAATGTGAGAACGCTGGAATGTGGGTATATTAGTAAAAATTCTTGTCTGCTGTATAGTCCCCGGCCAAGCGGTGCTTGTCTAACATAGATAAAGTCTAAGACCAAAATCCAGTTTGGCTGTAGCCATTGGTTGATTAGACTAACACATTTTCTTATTTTTAATGTAGTTTTTCTTAACAAGCCAATCATGTTTCCTACTTTAGCCAGCCTATTTCTTAAAATATTTTCATAAATATAGAAGATATGTGAGTCATCACCATAGGGGGGGGGGGGGGGGGGGGCGTAATATCAATACCATTAGATATGCGTATGAAACAGTATTGATGTCAGACAAAGAGCAGTACCTTTCAACAAAGCAGTTGTGTCATGCATATGAGTGAACTACATGTTTAAGGTTATAGATTTTGAATAGGACATGTGGGTTGTTAACATAATTTAACATACTTTCGCTATCCGGAATTATGTTTAGTTTAGTACCTTAGAACAAGTTCGACACTACAGGTAAAATAGAGACTGTCTTATGGTGCAGTGATGTAGGAGATTCAAGTCATACGACAGTTTTATAATGCCACCAGAATCCATTGCTAGTAATGAACACATACCTTCCCTGCTATTATGCTGCGGCCAACGTGGGCTAGGTTCCCGGGTTGGACAGCCAACATGCCAGAAGTCGTAACCCTTAACAACTAAGACCCGTTGTAGTAACGGTCCCTTAGTGACGACCAGTAACGTCCACTTAACAACGAGAAACTACCCTTGATCAGGCAACTCCATGAAATGACAGTGCTTTGCTGTAAAACTATATGTTCTTCGACATACGACACCTGAGATCTACCCGCATACCCATGCCACCCCACCACAGCCTTAACAATGAAAAACTGACGCACGCACGCACACAGACCGCTGCGTCTGCATTCAAAGATACGGGTTGCAAATTCCCTGTCTACAAGTATGTGCAATATGTGTCAAAGGTTCTTGCTTTTTTAAAAAATCTCGTGCAGTAATATACGCTCATATAGCGATTCTCGCCTCGGTTATGTCATGTTTAGCGTAGTAAACGCCGTGAAAATGCAGACCAGGGAAATCAATTCATATGACAGCGTTATAACCCCAAGGTGGTCAGTGGGGTCACTCGATTAAATATCTACTCGATGGACGGACAAGACAGATCCACTGTTACTTCCCACCTCACACACTGACCCCTTAACAATGATCGGAAGCACTTATCTATCCACTCCTCCACTAACTCACCTCTTAACAATGAATGGTAGCCGTTATAAAGCCACTCCTCAGTCTCTTAATAGGTAACGGGTGTATTTATCTAGCCACCCCGTCACTCGCCCACCCCTTAACAACGATATCTTATCTAGCATTTTCCTCACTCATACACCCTTAAACAACAAACGAAAGACTGTATCTAGCAACACCTCCGGCACTTAAAAAGGAACGGAAGTCTTTATCTAGCCCTCGGCCACTCGCCAACCCCTTAACAACGATTGGAAGAACTTATCTTGCCACTTCACCACTCACCCACCCCTTAACAACGAATGACTCTAAGCCATACCCACTACAACCATTAATAACTGCTACCTTTACACGATCTATAACCTGTAACCCAAATTTGTGGTCACTACTATGCGGTCGAACAAGCGACACGACCGACCTCTCACCTCTAATCCCCTTCCACCTCTTAGTGACCTTAATTTAAAACATCCCGTCAAAACATCAACCTTAACAAGTCAAAGATAGAACATGAGGTGCGAGTGACGTTTCATTGGGTATAGAGGAGGTGCCGCACCTCCGCGCAACCCCAGAATACTACCGCAAATGAACATGACATACTACTACTTGGAAACATCGTGGCGACTGGGAGGATCTGTGGGAGGAGAGACATTGGAGAACATCGCGGCGGCTGAAGGATCGATTGGAGGAGAGACAGTGGTAAACATCGTGACGGCTGTAAACATCGGTGAGAGGAGAGGCATTGGAAAACACAGTGACAGCTGGGAATATCAGTGAGAGGAGAGGCACTGGAAAACATCGTGATGATTGGAAGGATCAGTGGGGGGAGAGGCAGCCCAAGAGAAATGCTGGATTGACTGAGACGGTGTCATGGAGGAATATCATCTTAGTTGTTCCAGAAAACCAAGAACCAATTTATATGGAGAGACATAGTAACCAACGCCAGCTGGCAGGGCACATGATGTTGATGATGATTGATTGGCGTGTACATATATATTCACCAGATCGAAAGAAAGAAACAGAAGCCATGTGATATTTGCAAGTGCTAAAGAAACATTCATAAGCACATTTAATGCATTACATACTAACAGCTATACCAGTGGTTATCAACCTATTTTGGCCCATGCACCCCCTCACCATGTGCTCAGAGCGTAATTCCCCCTCTTTCGTATTTCCTCCCTAAAATTCTCCCCGCCCCTACACAGTATACGTAAATATGGAGGCTAAATTTAATTTCACATAGTACGAGGATAAGTAAGTAAGTCACAATAAGTAAGTCACAAATGATTGTAGAAAAATAACTAAATACGATAACAACTTGAAACCAGTTTATTTGTATACATACATTGTCCCTTTATTTCTCAACATAATTTCCACTAACGTTGATGCACTTATCCCATAGTTTTATCAGTTCTCCCAAAACCGACTGCATAAATCTGCGTGCCCAGTTTTCGTTTACCTGCCATCCCACAGAACTGTGCGACTTACTTATTGACTCGCCCTCGTAACTTTTTCTACCCAACTATGCACCGCTTTACTGGAAATCGTTAGGGGCTAAGTTCACTGAAAACCCACCTTGGCGGGAGACATTTCGCGAATGACGCCGAAGTTGAATGTGTAGTGAAAACGTGGTTTAGAAAACAGAGCACGCAGTTCTACGCCGCCAGTTTGGGAGAACTGATAAAACTATGGGATAAGTGCATCAATGTTGGTGGAAATTATGTTGAGAAATAAAGGGACAATGTATGTATAAAAATAAACTGGTTTCAAGCTGTTATTATATTTGGTTATTTTTCTACAGCCATTTGTGACTCGCTTATTTACTTACCCTCGTAGAACAAGTCTAGACTTCTTCATAAAACGTGATGTTGTTACGTTATAAAAGGAATTTCAGAAGGGCGAGAAGTATAGAACCGTAAAGTATGGAGGGAAAAGCAATATCAAGTAAACGGTTCTTGTATTAACACGATCTTGAAATAATCTTAATTCTCTCCCTGGAAACCCTTAATTCCCCCCGCCCCACCCCTCTGGGGGGGATGGGGGAATTCTCACCCTGTTGAGAACCACTGAGTTATACTATTAACTCAAGCATACATAAACAAGTAAAGAATCTATTTACGCGCCTTAAAGTGCAATGTCAAATGGTGCACACATGGAGATATCTTTGTTTAGTATAAGTGATCTTGGAGAGGCCCTCGAGATGTGGATATACAGAAGCCTGGACAATGAACAAGCAATTAGAAAGTCGAGTAGAGGCCCTGGAGATGTGGATATAGAGAAGCCTGGACAATGAACAAGCAATTAGAAAGTCGAGAAGAGGCCCTGGAGATGTGCATATAAAGAAGAATATGTCGTATTTCATGGAAATAAAAGCAATCACTTACAGAGATTGTAGAAAAGCTGGAAATGAAAGAGAGTTGATGAAGGAAATAAAAAAGAAGCAAGTGAAATATTTTGGGCACGTTAAAAGGCATAACACGCATATAAAACAACACTGGAGGGTAAGGTTGAGGGCAAGCGAGCAAGAGGTAGACAACGATAAAAGTGGGAAGATAACATCAAGAGATGAACGAACAGCAACCTGACAGAATGTACAGTCAGTGCGAGAGACGTATAGTGTTAGAGATCGATTGCAGCCAATCTGCACGGTGGAGACGGCACCTGATTGATTGACAGAACTTGTTGCCAGGTTGCTGTTGTCAGCCAATGTTGGTTAATTTATGTCGGCGTGTGGTTTGATGTAACTAAACCCAGCCCAGACCTGCGAGCGGTTTGTGATTTGTAACCAGTCGGGGTTTGCATAATTACGTCACAATAGAGCAACATTTGGCCCACCCATTAAACAGACCGCCGTTACCTGTCTATCACCTGTCTGTACAACAATTATCACTTGATCCAAAACTAGATAACCATGCAGGTTAAAATAAAGTTACCTCTCTAGTAGGTGCCCACTGTAAGAAAGATAGATGAGGACAATTACCTCGCTAGTAGGTGCCCAATGTTAGCAAGATAGATGAGGACAATTACCTCGCTAGTAGGTGTCCAGTGTAAGCAAGATAGATGAGGACAATTATCTCTCTAGTAGGTGTCCAGTGTAAGCAAGATAGATGAGGACAATTATCTCTCTAGTAGGTGTCCAGTGTAAGCAAGATAGATGAGGACAATTATCTCTCTAGTAGGTGTCCAGTGTAAGCAAGATAGATGAGGACAATCTTGGAGACAGCGCAATGCCAGAAAGATAGATGAGGACAATCTTGGAGACACCACAATGTAAGCAAGATAGATGAGGACAATTATCTCGCTAGTAGGTGTCCAGTGTAAGCAAGATAGATGAGGACAATCTTGGAGACAGCACAATGCCAGAAAGATAGATGAGGACAATCTTGGAGTCACCACAATGTAAGAAAGATAGATGAGGACAATCTTGGAGACACCACAATGTAAGCAAGATAGATGAGGACAATCTTGGAGACACCACAATGTAAGCAAGATAGATGAGGACAATCTTGGAGACACCACAATGCCAGAAAGATAGATGAGGACAATCTTGGAGACACCACAATGCCAGAAAGATAGATGAGGACAATCTTGGAGACACCACAATGTACACAAGATACATGAGGACAATTTTGGAGACAACACAATGTAAGCAAAATAGATGAGAACAATCTTGTAAACACCACAGATGCATGTGTTCATTTGTTCTGTTTACATCTCGTTATTTCTTAAATATTTTCAGCTCCCTTTATTTTCATTCTCTTTATTGTTCTTTCTTAAATCATCTCACCATTATCTTCCAGTTTTCAACTTTTGTTTTTCATTTGACAGTTTCCCTTTGTATTTTGTTGCAATGTAAAAGTCAACCGCGATCATCATCATCTTCCACTGTTGCCGTCAAGCGTCGTGAGGAGGAATAGCTGACGTTCCAGCGCCCGATGGCTGGCACTGGATAGTGTTATTCCCTGTAATTGTACAATGTAGTCAGTTCATTTTTCTGTCGGGAATTCTCTTGTTCTTGTAAGCAGATCTTCTTTGTCGTGGTACCATGTCCTGTAGTTGATGGGGCTGCATTGTAACGAGATGGCGGCCTATTTGATGGCCTATTTGCCTTTCAATATCTGTGGTACAAGGTGTTGAGGACAATCTTGGAGACACCACAATGTAAGCAAGATAGATGAGGACAATCTTGGAGACAGCACAATGCCAGAAAGATAGATGAGGACAATCTTAGAGACACCACAATGTAAGCAAGATAGATGAGGACAATCTTGGAGACAGCACAATGTAAGCAAGATAGATGAGGACAATCTTGGAGACAGCACAATGTAAGCAAGATAGATGAGGACAATCTTGGAGACAGCACAATGCCAGAAAGATAGATGAGGACAATCTTGGAGACAGCACAATGCCAGAAAGATAGATGAGGACAATCTTGGAGACAGCACAATGCCAGAAAGATAGATGAGGACAATCTTGGAGACAGCACAATGCCAGAAAGATAGATGAGGACAATACGTCATTTGTTACTCCGTCTCGGATAGTTAAGTTGGCAGTTCTACTCAAGCATCTCATCACACAGGTGTGGATTTTGCGTTAGTGTGATTTGGAAAATGTCCAAGTTTGACATTGGCAGCATGTCATCATCATGTGCCATGCCGATATTTACTTACCCTTGTTTTTTTCCCCTCAATCTTACCATTTGGCACCAAGTTCTTCAATTATATTTTCTTCTCATAATGTACCCACAAAATCTTGACTTTCTAATCTCTCTAATAATTTCTCTAATCAATTTACGGATTTAAATTGTTTCTTGTAGAACTTGCTCATTGGTTTTTCTGTCTGTCCGTGGTATTCTTTACACGTTCCTCAGTAACCACATTTCCACTTCCGTCGTATATTTTTAGCATGTCTTATACATTACCGCTTCAAACGATTGTGCTGAGGGATCTAGTGATGGGTAAACGGTGATATTACTGATGAATCGGTTGTTTGTCAAGTAAGATTTGTAAAATTGACGTGGGGTCACAGGTCGACCAAAACTAAATGGCTACAAAGAGATATCTTGGGAAATAAATGCGTCCTGGGTGATACTGACCACATAACAAGCAAGAAGAGAGGGAGGAGAGAGACCTGCAGGAAGTATAACGACATTGGCCAAATCCCCAGACATCAGAGAGGCAGTCGATCTGTGACAACGAAGCAAAACAGACGCAATTACAAAAGACTGGAAACAAATATATGTTTAAAAGGAACGTTCGAGAACATAATTATAACCAAGGCTAGGTTGAACGATGTCTTCTTTTCTGTTTGTTTCGAAAACAAGAAAGAAAGAATAACAGTTTCTTTTTCAGTCATGTAGCAGACCTGTCCCAGAACTTTGCTCTCACGGCCGTCGGAAAGATTTGATCTGTTGACATGTCTCATGTCTCATGCATTTTAATGCGAAGTATGTCCTTTATGACACCTTAAGATTACTTTGGTGACACTTTAACGACAGTTATAAATCGCATATAAGCTAAATATTTCGTTGTTCGTGCTAACATAAACCACATGAGAAAGCCTGCCCAAAGTAAAATATTTATAGTATCTTTGTCGATAATATACCATGTACGCGCAATACAATGATGGCTTGCTTACATTGAATGTCGATGATTCTGCCATGTTACATCTAAGAGCTCACACTGAATGTTGATGATTCTGTCATGTTACATCTACATGCTTACATTGAATGTTAATGATACTGTCATGTTACAGCTACGTGCTCACATTGAATGTTGATGATTCTATCGTGTTAGATTTACGTGCTTACATTGAATGTTGATGATTCTGTCATGTTACAGCTACGTTCTTACATTGAATGTTGATGATTCTATCATGTTACAGCTACGTGCTTACATTGAATGTTGATGATCCTGTCATGTTACATCTACGTGCTTACATTGAATGGTGATGATTCTGTCATGTTACAGCTACGTGCTTAAATTGAATGTTGATGATTCTGTCATGTTACATCTACGTGATTACCTGCTGTCCCGGAGTTCTTGGGTTCGATGTGTCGGTTGGATTTAAAAACAACCGAATCTGGGATCCCCGATCGACCCAGCCTAAAACGACCCAGCCTAAAACGACCATGCCTAAAACGACTCAGCCTTAAACGAGTACCAGGAAGTATCTAGGGAAATGCAGGCGAGATGAGATGCTTGAGAAGAGCTGCAGACTTAATTATCCGAAACCGAGTAAGAAATGATGTTATCAGACAGACAGTGGGATCAACGCCTTGTGTCAAATTTATTGAAAAGCAGAAGGTCAAATGGTTCGGTCGTCCCGTTAGAATGCAACATCATCAACTACCAGCACTTGCGCTACATTAAAGAAGATCTTAAACGAAGACAAGAAGACGTCCGAGAAGAAAATGCATTGACGACAATAAAGACATTGCACAATCACACAGAATCACACTATTCAGTGCCACCCATCGGGTACTGGAGTGTCAACTATTCCTCCCCACGACGCTTGACTAAAACAGTGAAAGAGGATGATGATGCTGATGTGGTACCATCCACATCACCCACTCAGTGCCCTGTGGGTCTATACAAATATGGGTCTAGCACTACATTCTCAGTGAGCTTTAGGTGTGTGAAAGGGACATTTATTTGTTTACTTACATCGACGTGAAATAATGGGAGGGATTGCTTATAAAATGTTGATGTTTCCAATATGGTACCTCTACGTGAAATAATGGGATGGTTTGCTTACACCACCTGTTGATGTTTTCATCTACATGAAATACTATGATGGTTTTCTTACACTGAGTGGTGATGCTTCCAGCTACGTGAAAACTAGGATGGTTTGCTTATGTATCCATCATGGTATCTCACGTGAAATACTATGATGGTTAGCTAACATCGTGTGTTGATGCTTCCATCGTGGTATCTCACGTGAAATACTATGATGGTTAGCTTACATCGTGTGTTGATGCTTCCATCGTGGTATCTCACGTGAAATACTATGATGGTTAGCTAACATCGTGTGTTGATGCTTCCATCGTGGCATCTCACGTGAAATACTATGATGGTTAGCTTACATCGTGTGTTGATGCTTCCATCGTGGTATCTCACGTGAAATACTATGATGGTTAGCTAACATCGTGTGTTGATGCTTCCATCATGGTATCTCACGTGAAATACTATGATGGTTAGCTTACATCGTGTGTTGATGCTTCCATCGTGGTATCTCACGTGAAATACTATGATGGTTAGCTAACATCGTGTGTTGATGCTTCCATCGTGGTATCTCACGTGAAATACTATGATGGTTAGCTTACATCGTGTGTTGATGCTTCCATCGTGGTATCTCACGTGAAATACTATGATGGTTAGCTAACATCGTGTGTTGATGTTTCCATCATGGCATCTCACGTGAAATAATATGGTTAGCTTACATCGTGTGTTGATGCCTTCTTCGATCCCTGACAGGACGGAACATAATCGTAGAGACGTAAATATAAGACACTCATTTATCATTGTCTTCTTCATAAAGTGCCCTCTGCCAGGGTGATAATGGTTGATTCCTAACAACAGTATAATTCATTTCGTGTATTGGTAGATTTTCCTGAAATGAAAAGAGAATCGACAAAAGACATTTAAAAAAAAAAGGCAAGTGAAATATTTCGGTCACATTAAAGGACATAACACTTTTATCAAAACCATACTGGGGTGGAAGGTTGTAGGCAATTGAGCAAGAGGTAGACAGGGGTACGAGTGGGAAGATAACATCAAGAGATTGACAAACAGCAATCTGATAGAATGTACAGTCAGGCGAGAGACAGACAGTGTTGGAGATCCATTGCTGCCAACCTTCATTGTGGAGACGGCAACTGATTGATTGAGCTTTTGCTGCCATAACAGAAGGTTGTTTAACAGCTGGTTTTATTGTCTTCCTCCATCTCGCTGTCTTCCTCCATCTCGCTGTCTTCCTCCATCTCGCTGTCTTCCTCCATCTCGCTGTCTTCCTCCGTCTCGCTGTCTTCCTCTATCACGCTGTCTTCCTCCATCCCGCTGTCTTAGTCCGTCTCGCTGTCTTCCTCCATCTCGCTGTCTTCCTCCATCTCGCTGTCTTAGTCCATCTCGCTGTCTTCCTCTATCACGCTGTCTTCCTCCATCACGCTGTCTTCCTCTATCTCGCTGTCTTAGTCCGACTCACTGTCTTCCTCCATCTCGCTGTCTTCCTCCATCTCGCTGTCTTCCTCCATCATGCTGTCTTCCTCCATCTCGCTGTCTTAGTCCGTCTCGCTGTCTTCCTCCATCACGCTGTCTTAGTCCGTCTCGCTGTCTTCCTCCATCATGCTGTCTTCCTCCATCTCGCTGTCTTCCTCCATCTTGCTGTCTTAGTCCATCTCGCTGTCTTCCTCCATCTCGCTGTCTTAGTCCATCTCGCTGTCTTCCTCCATCACGCTGTCTTCCTCCATCACACTGTCTTCCTCCGTCTCGCTGTCTTCCTCCATCACGCTGTCTTCCTCCATCTCGCTGTCTTCCTCCATCACGCTGTCTTCCTCCATCACGCTGTCTTCCTCCATCTCGCTGTCTTCCTCCATCTCGCTGTCTTCCTTCATCTCGTTGTTTTCCTCTGTCTCGTCGTCTGCGTCCGTTTCATTGTGTTCCTTCATTTTGTTGTCTTCCTCCGTCTCTGTCTTCCTTTGTCTTGTTGTTTTCCTCCATCACGCTGTCTTCCTCCATCACGCTGTCTTCCTCCATCTCGCTGTCTTCCTCCATTTCGCTGTCTTAGTCCGTCTCGCTGTCTTCCTCCATCTTGCTGTCTTCCTCCATCTCGCTGTCTTAGTCTGTCTCGCTGTCTTCCACCATCTCGCTGTCTTCCTCCATCTTACTGTCTTCCTCCATCTCGCTGTCTTAGTCCATCTCGCTGTCTTCCTCCATCTCGCTGTCTTCCTCCATCTTACTGTCTTAGTCCATCTCGCTGTCTTCCTTCATCTCGCTGTCTTAGTCCGTCTCGCTGTCTTCCTCCATCTTGCTGTCTTCCTCCATTTCGCTGTCTTCCTCCATCTCACTGTCTTAGTCCCTCTCGCTGTCTTCCTCCATCTCACTGTCTTCCTCCATCTCACTGTCTTCCTCCATCACGCTGTCTTCCTCCATCTCGCTGTCTTCCTCCATCACGCTGTCTTCCTCCATCTCGCTGTCTTCCTCCACCTTGCTGTCTTCCTCCATCTCGCTGTCTTCCTCAGTCTTGCTGTCTTAGTCCGTCTCGCTGTCTTAGTCCATCTCGCTGTCTTCCTCCATCTTGCTGTCTTCCTCCATCTCGCTGTCTTCCTCCATCATGCTGTCTTCCTCCATCTTGCTGTCTTCCTCCATCTCGCTGTCTTCCTCCATCTCGCTGTCTTAGTCCGTCTCGCTGTCTTCCTCCATCTCGCTGTCTTAGTCCGTCTCGCTGTCTTCCTCCACCTTGCTGTCTTCCTCCATCTCGCTGTCTTCCTCCATCTCGCTGTCTTCCTCCATCTCGCTGTCTTCCTCTATCACGCTGTCTTCGTTCATCTCGTTGTTTTCCTCTGTCTCGTCATCTGTGTCCGTTTCGTTATGTTCTTTCATTTTGTTGTCTTCCTCTGTCCCTGTCTTTCTTTGTCTTGTTGTTTTCCTCCATCACGCTGTCTTCCTCCATCTTGCTGTCTTCCTCCATCTCACTGTCTTAGTCCGTCTCGCTGTCTTCCTCCATCTCGCTGTCTTCCTCCATCTCCCTGTCTTCCTCCGTCTCGCTGTCTTTCCATCTCGCTGTCTTCCTCCATCTCGCTGTCTTCCTCCGTCTCGCTGTCTTTCGATCTCGTTGTCTTAGTCCGTCTCGCTGTCTTCCTCCATCTCGCTGTCTTCCTCCATCTCGCTGTCTTAGTCCGTCTCGCTGTCTTCCTCCATCTCGCTGTCTTCCTCCATCTCGCTGTCTTCCTCCATCTCACTGTCTTCCTCCATCTCGCTGTCTTAGTCCATCTCGCTGTCTTCCTCCATCACGCTGTCTTTCTCCATCTCGCTGTCTTCCTCCATCTCGCTGTCTTAGTCCGTCTCGCTGTCTTCCTCCATCTCGCTGTCTTCCTCCATCTCACTGTCTTCCTCCATCTTGCTGTTTTACTCCATCTCGCTGTCTTCCTCCATCTCGCTGTCTTCCTCCATCTCGCTGTCTTAGTCCATCTCGCTGTCTTCCTCCATCTCGCTGTCTTAGTCCGTCTCGCTGTCTTTCTCCATCTCGCTGTCTTCCTCCATCACGCTGTCTTCCTCCATCATGCTGTCTTCCTCCATCACGCTGTCTTCCTCCATCTCGCTGTCTTAGTCCGTCTCGCTGTCTTCCTCCATCTCGCTGTCTTAGTCCATCTCACTGTCTTCCTCCATCTCGCTGTCTTCCTCCATCTCGCTGTCTTAGTCCGTCTCGCTGTCTTCCTCCATTACGCTCTCTTTCTCCATCGTGTTGTCTTCCTCCATCATGCTGTCTTCCTCCATCTCGCTGTCTTCCTCCATCACGCTGTCTTCCTCCATCATGCTGTCTTCCTCCATCACGCTGTCTTCCTCTATCACGCTGTCTTCCTCCATCTCGCTGTCTTCCTCCATCACACTGTCTTCCTCCATCACGCTGTCTTCCTCCATCACGCTGTCTTCCTCCATCACGCTGTCTTCCTCCATCACGCTGTCTTCCTCTATCACGCTGTCTTCCTCCATCACGCTGTCTTCCTCCATCTCGCTGTCTTCCTCCATTTCACTGTCTTAGTCCGTCTCGCTGTCTTCCTCCATCTCACTGTCTTCCTCCATCTCGCTGTCTTAGTCCGTCTCACTGTCTTCCTCCATCACGCTGTCTTAGTCCATCTCGCTGTCTTAGTCCGTCTCGCTGTCTTAGTCCATCTCGCTGTCTTCCTCCATCACAGTGTCTTCCTCCATCACGCTGTCTTAGTCCATCACGCTGTCTTCCTCTATCACGCTGTCTTCCTCCATCTCGCTGTCTTCCTCCATCACGCTGTCTTCCTCCATCACGCTGTCTTCCTCCATCACGCTGTCTTCCTCCATCCCGCTGTCTTCCTTCATCACGCTGTCTTCCTCTATCACGCTGTCTTCCTTCATCTCGTTGTTTTCCTCTGTCTCGTCATCTGCGTCCGTTTCGTTGTGTTCCTTCGTTTTGTTGTCTTCCTCCATCTCACTGACTTCCTTTGTCTTGTTGTTTTCCTCCATCACGCTGTCTTCCTTCGTCTCGCTGTTTTCCTCCATCTCGTTGTCTTTCGCCATTTCGTTGTGTTTCCTCATATCACTGTCTTCCTCCATCTCATTGTCTTCCCCCATATTGCTGTCATCCTCCGTCTCGCTGTCTTCCTCCGTCTAGTTGCTTTCTTCCGTCTCGATATCTTCCTCTATCTCGCTGTCTTCCTCTATCTCGCTGTCTTCCTCAGACTCGCTGTCTTCCTCAGACTCGCTGTCTTCCTCTATCTCGATGTCTCCTCCATTACATTGTCTTTCTCCGTCTCGCTGTTTTCCTCCATCTCGCTGTCTTGCTCCGTCATGCTGTCTTCCTGTCTTCCTCCGTCAACATTTATCTGACAATCCTAGCCTGCATAAACGCCTTCAGTGACTACCACTCCGCAAACGCCTGCTTTTCTATAAGGCTAAACTAATTCACAAAATCCTACATCGGAATGCCCCAAATTACCGTTGGCCATTGTTTAAATATAATGCTAGACACAGTAAACGATTAAATATATTACACATTCCAAAGCCTAGGATTGACTTATACAAAACAAGCTTAAAGTACTCTGCAGCTCAGCTGTGGAACAATCCTCCACTAGAAATCAAAGATATCACCAATCCCTATACATATAATCGCTAATTATTCGAACACTATCTCAGTACGGATTATCTTCCCCCTTAATAATACAAATAATAATAATAACAAAACCCTAGTATAACAGCCAGGCCCATTTTGGTAGGCCAGTATATTCCACATGGCTAATAACAAGTGCCACACCATTAGCTAATATTACTAAGTCGTATAGTATTAATGTTCGCATTTTGCCCATGCCTTTATAATGCATATCTTTTATATTATTGCTGTTCTCTGATAGCCTTGAATGATGTGTGAATGAAATAATGTATGAAAGAGAGTGATAGAAGAGCAGAATGTTAGACGGGCCTGCGTACCCAATTCTTAACCCTTTGAAAATAAAGTTTGTTCGTTCGTTCGTTTGTTCGTTCGTCATGCTGTCTTAGTCCATCTCGTTGTCTTCCTCCGTCTCGATGTCTTCCTTTGTCACGCTGTCTTAGACCGTCTCGTTGACATCCTCCATTTCATTGTGTTCCCTCGTATGGCTGTCTTCCTCCGTCTCGATGCCTTCCTCCGTCTCGATGTCTTCCTCCGTCTCGATGTCTTCCTCCGTTTCATTGTGTTCCCCCGTATCGCCGTCTTCCTCCCTCTCGCTGACTTTAAATCTACTCACCTCAGTCGTCGCATGTTCCATCCTTCATTATTTCTTTATACACCCCTACACCGGTCAGTTGGACTCGTCCTTGGCTTGGGAACGTAAATTACAAGTACCTCAGAATTCAGAGTCAGTTAGCCTGATGGCGAGGGACACTGGTAATATAGAAAGCTAATCTACATGCAAATATCATCTCATGGCACAAAAAGTAGTGGGTAGTGGCACGTGTATGGACTACGTTTGAGTTCAAAGTAAACCAACGCAAAAATAATTTTATTTTTAATAAAAGAAACAAAATTACATTAAATATTTTAAAATGTGAAGTGTTGGGAGCGCCACATTTTGTGAGCGTGTGTGAACAGTGGTCATGTTTCCTTAACTTGGCGGATGTGGAGAGCAAACATCGAACGCTCGTAAGACCGTCCTAATACCAGTGCCAACGAAACGTCCTCACCTTTACACTCCATCTAATATTTACGATGAGCTGTTTGTATGTCTTAGCCTCTTTCCAATAGTGTACACTGCTCATTGTGGCTGTCTAAGGAAGATACACTTCTGTTGCCTTCTGTCCCGCATTGGGGCATACACCCACCAATACAAACCCTCCTGTCTGTTGCAATCTCACGCAGCTCTGTCCATGTCATTCCACATTGTTCATTGCTGTTTCTGCTACTTTCCTCCGTGAGTTCTGAGGTCTTCCTCTATTTCTTTTCCTCTGTGAATTCCAGACTACAGCTTCTCAAGTTTCACTATGCTTCTAAAGTTTCACTATTCTCAGGTGTTCTCAATGTATATCCTATCCGGCGCCAGTGTCTTTTCTTCACCTCTTGGTATTTGTCTAGTTCTGTCCGTGAGCTCCACATTGTTCATTTTGTCATATTATGTTAATCCGTCTATTTTGCGCTGGCACCTATTAGTGAATGTTTGTACTGTCATTTTCCAATCCAATCCAAATTTTGGTACGAGTACCCACTTTCAGCCTTTGTGTTTCGACTTGGCTATGTAGGGTGTCTATGGTGTAGCTTGAAGTTTCTCTTTCGTACTTTGGGCTGCTTGTTGTCAGCTTCCCGGCTTCTGATGGGTTGATTGCGTTCGTTACTTTCTTGATGCTGTTTTTCATGTCTGGGCAGAATTGCGCACTTGTTGAGGCCTGGAGTAATTGGGTACCCACCCCGTCATATGGTGTTGTTTCCTTCGGGGAGTTTTACCAGTTGTCGTCTCTCCTGGTGTTCCTCCTATTTCCCCGTCGTGAGTTGCCTTCGAATCTTCTCGGCGTTCGTTAGTTGGATCTTGGTGGTGAGCGATATCGTTCTCCTCTGTTGCTTCTTCGTCTGTTTGTGCCCTTGTATTCTCTGGTTCGGGTGTGGCTGGCTGGGTCTTGGTCTGGAGCAGGTCGAGCATCTCATGAAAAGTGTCTTGTATTTTAAGTAGCTGTCCATCTGTCTCAGCCTTTATAGCCGCCATTCGAGCGACATCCTGAGCTGCTGAACTTGCTTCATTTCGTCGAGGATGCGCTGAGCGGTCGTTGTCTGTTTTTCTTACATCTTGTCATTTTCTTTCTCCCTGCTTGATAGCCTTTCTTCTGTCTCAGCATGTATAGAAGCCATTCGAGCGACATCCTGCTCAATCTTCTTCTGGACTTGCTTCGTTTCGTCCAGGATTCGCTGAGCGGCTGTTATCTGTGTTTCTTGCGTCTTGACTTTCCCTTCCTCCATGGTTTTGAACTGCGTTCTCAGGTCCTTCAGTTGGCCTTCCAGTTGCGCTTTGTCATTTTTGGTGAGTCGTTTGGTCGCCTCGTACTTCCTCCTGGCCTCCTTATATGGTAGGTTAGACTTGATTGCGATTTTCATGGCTTCCATGCTGTCTTGGTGGCAGGGGCAGCCGAGGTAGCTGGCGCCATGGTTGCCGAGGCAGTTGGCACATTTTCTGTTGGTGTTAGGCCTCCTGAAGTCCTTGTCGATCTTTGCATGCTGGCACTGACTGTATGGATGGGGTCCAAAGCAGTATCTACACACCTCCACCTCACTATTGCAAGTGGCACGGGTGTGCCAGAACTTCTGGCACTTAGAACACTGCAGCACTCTCGGTATGTAGTGCTCTGGAACTTGATCTCTCTTGTCCCATCTGATGTACTGAGGGATCAGTCGGTCCTCTGATGTTACGACGACGACAGTAAAGGGGATGTTGTTCTTTCCGATGATCCTCTCGGCACTGGTGATCTTGAGCTTGTGGTTCTCTCTTGTCAGCAACTCCCTGATCTGGTCGTTGGTGAGATGGGTCTTGACTCGTTTAATGATCCATCGTTTCATCATGTTGTGTCGGCTGGCTTCTAATAAGATGCCGTGGTGAAGCTTGATGTCGGCTTTTTCATCTCGTGCGATCTTCTGTATCAGTGCTGTGGTCTTTGGGTTTTTATTGATATATACCACTACTCCATCAGGTGTCTTGCGCAGCTGGTTGATGCTGTGTCTTCCCAGCTCGTCTTCCAACAGACTGATTATCTTGTCTGTTGGTAGCGCCGACAGTTTAGCTTCACCCACGCTTGTCTGTTTGAGCAGTATTCTGCCGGTGAAGTACTCAGATGTTGCTGTTGTTTCCTCCTGTGTGGAGGTCACTGGAAGATTGGGCTGCATCGTCTTGGAGCTGGTTGGAACTTCCCGGCTGCTGCTGGCTTGAGTTGTGGTTTCTTCATCAACTGGGCCGGCTTCAGCTGGTGTAGGAGCCGGACTGCTTTTCGTAGATATAGGTACAGCAGTCGTAGAGGCCTTCCTCGTCTCTACCTTCTTCTTCCCGGCTGCATATAGCGCATGTCTCTGCGCGGCACTTTTAACGCGCGGCATCCTCTGCGTTAACCGATAAGGTGACTTGATCTCGATAGCGCGTCGAGTCTGCGTGTGATGAGAAATGTGATGATGTGGCGCGGTCACTGTCATGTCATTTACTGCCAATATAGTACCTTGCAGTGTATGACCGGGGGGGGGGGGGGGGGAATTCTTTGAGTCTGAGGAATTAAGGCCGTCTGGCTAGCTCAGTCACCGCGAACTGTGCAGGTTAGGATTTTCTTATTTTTTTTATAGAAAAAAAATCCCACACCTTACCGAGGATTCGAACCCGGGTCTCCTGAACAGAATCCGGTGTTCTAGACACTCGGCCAGCCGCTCCTCTTGAATGTTTGAACTCATTTGTAATCGTTTTTATTGTTGTCCGTGTTTCTGATATATAATTATGTTGAATGGTATGCATCATAATCTTTTCAGACCTTGGGGCCTCAAGAGAATCTAATTCTACCCCGAACCGTCAGGAGTGGGCGACAATGTAAGTCGCCCGCATCTCACATGTGAAAACTATTGCTCCAGTCAAGCTGAGTCGACGGCGTGTATCTGAGATTATTTTCTGACACCTATCCTTCACTCTGTGTGACACAGCTAGGGCATGTTTACTTAATATCAGACGTCTTATTAAAAACTCACTCCAGCAATGATAAAACAAATTCTGTAATTATTATTTTTTTTTTTTGGTTCTCAGCAAACGCTACCAGTGTTTTGGCTAGCAAGACAATATAGCGCTGGCAGTCGCAACCACCCGGACAAACCGGCATGGCTTAATTGCCAGCCAGGTTTCTCACACTTGTGAAGCAACAAATGGAAATTTATTCAGTGGTTAAATAAACACACAGGAAAAAACAAAGTGGGTTTCTGCACCACGGGTATCAGATTACACAGATGTAATGAAAGGATTAGCACGGGTGTAATTACAATGCGGGCTATAGTTTCATTGTTTGGACAATGGATACTGAAAAAAAAGGTGAAGGTGACGGGTGCATCATGCATGCGTGTGTATGTACACCCAGACTGACATAGACGCGGGAGCACATGCGTCCCTTCAACTATTCCGAAGGTATAGAAGAAATTGGTGGCTACTCTGGAGCTTGTAAGCGAATGAACACAAAATATAACTGGGAACTCGAAGAAAGAAGAATACGTAGATACAAGAGAACATCGCCATTGAAGTCTTCATCTTTATCATCATCATCATCATCATCATCATCATCATCATCATCATCATCATCATCATCATCATCATCATCATCATCATCATCATCATCATCACCATCAATGTCTTTCACGTTTGCCGTTAAGTGTCGTGGGGCGGAATAGTTGACGCTCCGGCGCCCGATGGATGGCACTGGATAGTGACATTCCATGTGATTGTATAAATGTCATTTATGTCGTTAGCCTATTTTCTTTTAGGGCGTCCTTTTTCTCTCGTAGCAGATCATTTTTGATATAAGGCCATCGCTGGTAGTTGATGGTGTTGCATTCTAACGAGATCGCCAAATCATTTGATCTTCTGTCTTTAAATATATATGGTACAAGGTGTTCATCCCACTGTCTGTCTGATAACAGAATTTCTTATTCAGTCTCGGATACTTAAGTTGGCAGCTAATCTCAAGCACCTCATCTCACAGGTGTTGATTTTACGTTAAGTGTGATTTGGATAGTGTCCAAGTTGGACATTGGTAACATAGGTTTGGTTTGAATATGCTACTTATTAACTTCTTCATGACGAACAAAGTAGCCCGATAAATCAAATGTTGCAATCACAATTAGTTAGTTAGTCTTTCCTCTTGAGCCTAAGGCGGCGCATAGGGCAGAAGTCCTGTCTCTCCATGCTTGGCGGTTCGCTGCTACCTGTTGTAGATCTTGGATATTTACTTGGCCATTGAATGAGCCTTCTCTAATGATGGTTCTACGCAGGGTCTCTCTTGGTCTTCCCCGTTTTCTTTTCCCTACTGGTGACCATATGAGGGCTTGGTAGGGGAGTCTTGACTTGTCCATTCTGAGTACATGGCCGATGTAGTTCCAACGGCGTCTTCTTATGAAATTTGATACTGTATCTTGCTTAGTCTCTTGTCTTATTTGCGAAGTGGTTCTGAAGTCTGTCCAGTGGATGTTTAGAAGTCTTCTAAGACATTTGTTCTCAAAATTGTCTAATTTTTTATCTAAAGCTACCGTTGATTTCCAACTTTCACATCCATACGTTAACACTGGAATCACACAAGAGTTGAAGATTTTAAGTTTTGTGTGTTTGCTGAGTGTCTTTGACTTCCAGATGTTTGACAGTTTATTGAAGGCACTGGATGCCAGTGCGATTCTAGATGATATTTCTGGTGTTGAGTCCCCTGTAGATGTCATTTTGCTTCCTAGGTATGTAAAGCTGTTGACTTTTTCAAGAACGTAGCTGTTCAATTTGGTGTCATCTGAACTGTTGGTAAGATCAATAGTCTTTGTTTTTGTGGTGTTAATTTGGAGACCAATTTGCCCTGAAACATTTTGGAGGTGGTTTATTTTCTCTTGGGCATCCGGGTGTGTTGAACTCAAAAGCACTATGTCGTCGGCAAAGTCCAGGTCTTCTAGAATTTTGTCAACCCAATGGATACCCATATTTGTGTTGTTTGTGCATTTGCGCATGACCCAGTCGATAGCTATTCCAAAAAGCATCGGTGATAAGACACAACCCTGTTTCACTCCTGTTTCGACTGAGAACCAGTCAGAGTTGCCTGTTTCTGTTCTTACGCAGCAACGTGTTTCTTTGTAGAAAGATTTTATGACGTTGGTATATTTGGTAGGAAAACCATAGATGTTAAGTAGATTCCAAAGTGAAGGACGGTGGATACTGTCGAAGGCTTTTTGAAAGTCGACAAAGTTGGTGATTAATTTCGACTGGAATTCTACGGAGTCTTCAATGATTATTCTGAGGGTGAAAATGTGGTCTATGCATGACCGTTTTGGTCTGAAGCCTGCTTGTTCTTCTCTGAGCCTTTCATCTATCGCCTTTTTCAATCTCTCAAGTAACATGCTACAAAAAAGTTTTCCTGGTACTGACAATAGAGTGATACCACGCCAATTATTGCAATCAGACATATCGCCCTTTTTAGGCAGTTTGAAAATTACACCATCTTTCCACTGTTTCCGTAGTTAATGTGAATAACGAAGATACAAACAATAGATTGTATAATTTAGTGCCTAGTTTATGTCAGCCAGGAGGATTTATCCCGTTGCTTTGGTTTATATTAGGTGAATTTTGCAGTATGCACCTAACGAAATGCAACGCAACAGCCATAAATTCTGCACTCCGTAGTTTTGGCCCTCGTTATTCAAAGTAGCTCGTATGTATTTAAGAATACCACAAAGTTCTCTATATTTTCAATCCCCCAAATTAGGGCTCTATTTGTTTG
>JACEFZ010005879.1:712500-717500 GCA_014155875.1 Cepaea nemoralis | reverse complement strand
AAGACTCTTTGTACGTGCTTTAAGGCGAATTAGTCATACGGCGGCAGCCCCGTTAGTTTACAGATCAATGGACGCTCCATGGGTGACGTGGTCAAAATTCCACCCGCCGCCTTGACTTTCCCAAACATATCCTAGTACCAAATTCAGGTTGGAGCCGCATAGAGGCGGATGTTTAACCTTGACCTCGACTCCCAGGTCGACCCAACCTAAGATGGCTACAAGGACATGTGTTGGGCAGTCAAGGCGCGATATTGACCACATCATCCACCGAACAACGATTGGTCTGTAAAGTGTGGATCCAGCACCATATCCCAAATACGCCCCATGGTGTGTACAATTGTCCTTGACTTTCTATGTTAGGATGGGTCCACCTGCCAGCCTGGGTCTGTTTTCAAATATGGCCACGAACCCCGGACCCCCAGACCGGTGGGCAGGCGAGGCAGTCACTGCGCTGAGCAGTTTCTGAAACGTCATTTACATAATGTTAATTTAAATGTAAATTAGTGAAACTGTCGCGTGCAACTAATCTTTTTTTTAAACGTTCCTTTATAACACAGGATATGCTGCACTAGTATAGTTGTTGTAGCAGTAGCAGTAGTAGTAGTAGCAGCAGCAGCAGTAGTAGTTGTAGTAGTAGTAGTAGTAGTAGCAGCAGCAGCAGCAGCAGCAGCAGCAGCAGCAGCAGCAGTAGTAGTAGTAGTAGTAGTAGTAGTAGTAGTAGTAGTAGTAGTAGCTGTAGTAGTAGTAGTAGTAGTAGTAGTATTAGTTTAGTTTAGGTTAGTTTAGTTTAGTTTAGTTTAGTTCAGCTTAGTTTAGTTTAGTCGACGGATCAATATCACGGTACACGGGTGTAACTTATAAGTGCTCCGTTCTACTTCTAACTCAAGCCTGAGTTCGGAGAATCTAAGCACAGTGCACGAACTCAGTAGCACCGGCGAGGATCCTAAAATACTTTGGGTAGATTTTTAACTCGAAATTTTGCCCGGGCAGCGACGTTAGGCTACTATTTTTCGATTTCCAACTGCCAAGGGATTTTTTACGTGCGCAACAATACACACGGGCGTCCGATCTCACTACCCAGAGACCAGGGTAAATTTGATTACTAGAAGTCCACGTGAAAAAATCTTGGCCTTCACCGGGACTTGAACCCGGGGCCTCCAGCAATCGAGGTGGACACCATACCTCGAGACGACGGAGAGCCCCAGTAGTAGTAACAGCAGCAGCACTGCTCAGCAGCAGTGGTAATAGTAATAGCAGCAGTAGTAGTAGTAGTAGTAGTAGTAGTAGTAGTAGTAGTAGTAGTAGTAGTAGTAGTAGTAGTAGTAGTAGTAGTAACAGTAGTAACAGTAGTAACAATAGTAACAAGATCGGTAATTGTAGTAGTAGTAGTAGTAGTAGTAGTAGTAGTATTAGTAGTAGTAGTAGTAGTAGTAGTAGTAGTAGTAGTAGTAGTAGTAGTAGTAGTAGTAGTAGTAGTGGTGGTGGTGGTAGTAGTAGTAGTAGTAGTAGTAGTAGTAGTAGTAGTAGTAGTAGTAGTAGTAGTAGTAGTAGTAGTAGTAGTAGTAGTAGTAGTATCAGAAGAAGAAGTAGAAGAATTAGAGGAAGAAGGAGGAAAAGAAGGAGGAGGAGACATAGATGGAAGAGTGGACGAAGAGAAGGAGGAATAATAACAAGAATGAGAAGAGGGCTAATAACAAGAAACAAAAATAAATATTCGTTTGATCGGAAACATTCTAACTCCATTTAAACTGATTCTATAACTTTGAACAACAAGAGGACTGCAGAATGTAATAATGCTTCGTTAAGTGATTTGCTGTTTAAAAGATCAACTAGTTTCAAATACATACGGCTCAGCAGAGTTTGACAACTCATTGAAAAATATTAGGATAGACAAGAGTGTTATTATTGCTTTGAAGACACTGTTCTCTGAACGTGTTTTTAGGTTTGTCCGTTGTGCTTCGGTTGCTAAGACTTCACGCCCCAGGTATTTCTCGGGGCATTAGTGTAATGTGATTTAGTTGATCTCAAGTAGATTGACGATTACCTGAATAATAAATTCGTGGTAACAGGAGGCAGGCGAATTATCTGATCATTTCTTATTGAGCCGAATCATCCCCGCATTTCCTTGATCGTAAGTGTATGTAGATTAACAGAGTGCAGGCAGGTACAAGGAGTAGTTGATCCCCAAGTTATCGGTCACTGTCTCATTTGACCAACACTCATTATCTCATCTCATCTCACCTCATCTTATCTCATCTCATCTCATCTCATCCCATCCTACCCCTCTTGTACATTGCGGTGTCGAGGTGAAGCATAAACAGTGCCCACAGTGCCCGTTTATGGGCGTCATATATTAGGATTTCAATGGACTCTGTTATTCCTTCTCCATCATTGACATGGTGGGTCTCTTCATTCTGGTTCCATTTGGTCTGTACATCATTGCTTGATGTGGTATACTATCCGTTGGTAGACTAGTTGTGTGACCGAACCATGTAACTTACTGTTTTCAAATGAAATCTAGTGCTGCTATTATTACCTCCACTTTAGTTCTGATTTCATCATTTCTGATTGTGACCAACAGTAAATCATAAATTACAAGTTACCCCACAGCATGATATCTTAATTCAGGATAATCATCATTGTCATCTTCGCGTGTAAGAAGTGATAAGCTTAGGTGGTCATGCTTCGCCATCTCACTCGATCACCAGAGTCGTGAATCCGCTCTGTGTTTTTGTCTAGGTTATGCCATGTAGCCAAACCATCCAGATACGTACTTCTCTGCCTTCTTGTTCTTTTCTTACTAAATCTTGCCGGTTGTCACCAAGTTCACCAGTTTATTTCTTCCCATAACCTGCCCTAAAAATCTTGATTGTCTACATTTAATTTCTCTAATCAGTTTACGGTTTTCATTTGTTTCTTATGGGACTCGCTCATTCGTTTTTATGAACGCCCATTGTATTCTTTGTATTTTCCTCAGAAACAACATTTCCACTGCCATTATTTGTTTTGCAGTTTGTCTGCTCATTGTCCACGTTTAATATTCATGCAAAAGTACAAGTTCTATGTAGCACTGCAACACTTTTTTATCTCGTTGTAGTTGACATCTTTGTATTGGTCAGTATGTTTTCCATCTTGCAAAAGGCTACCTTCGCCATGGCGATTCTCTTCGAGGCACCTCCCATAAGATGTTCTGACTGTTCCGAGATAGTTGTACCAATTCACTTGTTTAAAAACATTGCCACTTACCCGTATATTACAATGTACTATTTCTTATTTCAAGATATATAAACAATAGCATAGAAAACATATTGCCAATTATTATATAGGCCTATAAATATATATTTAGAAAATGTACATAGTGCTGGGCCCGCGGTGGCGCAGTGATCAGGTCGCTTGCCAAGCCACCCGGTGGTCATGTGTTGGAATCACATCCACCCGGATTGTTTTGATAATTGACTGTGGTTCTCAGGACGACCCTGACTAAAATGAACACCTAGGAATGTCACTGTAAATAAATACGGCCGTTGTGATATAGATAATATCATCCATCGAGTGCCCGATTGATCTGTACAAATATGGGACTAGTGACATTATCCCATTACGTCACAGCGCGCGTAAAATAATCCTTTACATTTTAACTGTACTTCTTCTTCTTCTTCTTTCGTTCGCTTTAAATTTGTCTACATCTGTTGTCTCTTGCATAAACTTCACTGTGTTTGTTAGTTCACTCTGTGGTCCATAGAGTTCATGTTCTATTGAATATTGACTATATGGCGCCGAAGCGTAGTCAATGAACTTGACATTAGAAAACTGACCATAGACCACAGGAATGTGGACATACAGAAGAATAGACTGCATTTCTTGGAAACAATCACAGGAAATATTGAAATCCTAGATAATGTAAATGAAAAGAAAGCTGATGGAAGTGATAACCATGAGAAATAAAAACAGCAGTGCAGGGAACTGTCGAAGGCAGGCATGAATGACCTAGACGCCGATACAAATGGGAAGAAAGCATCATGAGATGTGTGAACGGTGGTATATCTCCAACAGTACCAGATACAGCAAGTGTTTAAGATCCAATATAGCCAAATTATTTCATTGTGGAGACGACACCTGGTTGTAATTTCCTGAACTGGGATTGTGAAGGCAGGTTTTTAGGTTTCCAAAAATAATAAAATGTACATACATTGTCTAGCTGTTTCCCCAATGAATTGACATCGACCTTTCACATTAATTAGTGAATCCACAACCAATAAGTCAAGTAGACCATCACCAGCATCATGTGCCATGAAGATAAGCCTGGGCGCCATCTTACCGATCCTGGACTAGGTAAGTTTTCCTGTCTCCCATTATATGTCATGTCACCAACCCACGTAGGTAGTTATCTCTGTGCATTCCCTTTATTCTTTTCCTTTAAAAAATATCAAGTAGATGAACTAGTGTTAATCAATGACAGTATATTTATTAATACATTGGTTCACCAAAGACGGCATTCCTGAGTGTACGATTGTTGTCTCGCTTAGGGCAGTCACTAATGCAGTGTTTCCCAACGTGGGGCCCACGCCCCACAGGGGGGCAATTCGATTGTTAAGGGGGGCAATTCGAAAATGGAAGAAATCGGCTGAATATAACAAAACGGGGAGACTTGAGACTGAAGTTAACTAAATTGGAACCTGACATAAGATCTCTTTGCAGCAAACATCAAGCGCAAGGATCTCACTAAATTTAAATAATAAATAATTACTAATAATTAAAATAATATAGAAAAATCTTTCATTAAAATTATTTTGTACTTGAATTTCAGTTCTCCATTATATGTTTTGAAAATCTACTTACTGTGTTTGCTCAATAATTTCCCTATTGATTTCTTCCTAAAACCTATCATTCAAGTTTCTTTAGTGAACATTTCAATTTTTGAATATTAAAAATAATGTATATTTTGAGGGGGGAGGGGGGGGGGGCGTGGGGCAGGGGAAGGGGGCAATATGAATTTTAGA